>CAUHTR010007492.1:137763-242481 GCA_959609185.1 Schmidtea polychroa | reverse complement strand
AAGAGTTGATGCCAAATCTATCAGCAACTCTAGAAATTTTAAACAATACACTCCCTTAAAATCAACAAAAATATAGAATAAAATTTAATTAATTATGTTTTATTTATTAATTTAAGTTCCATAAAATTCATTGAAATTGTCACTAACAGCTCTAATTTCGTTTTGTTTCATTTCTTCAGTACTTTTATTATGGAAAAATTCTCCCAACATTTACATTTCACTAATTTTAATAAATTTTAACTGGTAACTTCTGTTTATTTTGAAGAATAAGGAATCCCTTCAAGAGCTCTAGGTCATAGAAGATTTTAAAATATTCAAAACAGACTTTGTTTATAAACTTCAGTCGCGTTTTTGAAAATCTGACTGTTGGGTATTATGAAACCTTACAAGGCCCTGTTTCATGCTGAATCCAAATAAGTTGTCCTGTTTTCATTATTCCAATACATTCAGCATAATGATGTTATTTTAATTTAAAACCGTTTCTTTAATCTCCGGCAATTTTGTAGACGTTTATGGACCAAATATTTAACCCTTAATTGCATGATTTTTTGAATAAAATAAAATGACGTTATTTTGACTGAATATATTATTATAAAAATAATTTAAAAAATCTAATGTAAAATGAACTAAATCCGTTAAGCAGCTTTGTAGCTCACAAGCAACACTATGAAATGGTTAATTCTTATTTATTTTAGGCGATCTAAACGTGAAATTCTGGTATGTTGCAAATTTGCTGCACAATGCAATTAAGGGTTAATATTCCATGAAATGTAAATAAAGCTGTTGAAAGCTACTGTATTTATCATTTTATCATTCGTCATTTATAGAAATCGGGTTTTCTTCACGTTTTCTTAAGAAACAAAGTAAAGATTTACGAAGTTTGTAATTTAGAAAATACACAAGAAAATTAAACATCTAATTGAGATATGATGAAGTACATTTGAATAGTCTTGCTCCAAAAATGCAATTAAGTTCTTCTACATTCAAATTGTTTATATCGTTATTCTTTATCAGTGGCGGAACTTCAAAATTTGGCTCCCCGCGCAATGTAAAATAATTCTACAATAATTTTTTTTTAACAAAAACAAGTTAGATATTTATTTCATATTAAAAATAATATAAAAATGAAACTAAAACTTAATGGACATTAAATATTAAAATCTTTCCTCCTTGCCTTCATATTGGCAAAAAATATTTCGGTTAAAGTTTAATACATAGTTATTCACAGCAGCCGCTATTCAATGATAGTTTTATGTTTGTAGGCAAATATAACTGCGGGAAAAAAGTTTCAGAAAATGATTGTAAATATTTTTTTAGTAATAATTTTGGGCCTCCTATAGCTGGTGGGCCCCCGCAACGCAGGGTCCTGCGTCCACTAGTTACACCACTGTTCTTTATCAGTAAAAAGCCTTTATATTTTGTTTAAATTTGATCTATTTGATCTATTTTCTTTTAATATTATTTTCATTATTGCCACAAATCAAAATGTGTATCACATGGAGAAATAAATTCATCTATAGTCGTAATAAAAATTAATGAAATGTTAAAAGAAAAACTTATTATTGGCCATCGATTTAATGACAGCTGAAATTAGCTGTAATTGTTATTTTTTAGTTTTAATTAATTGAAACAAAAATTTGAATTTATTTCATGAAAATAAGTCAAAAAATTAAATTTTTGTCTAATTGAAAACCACCAAATTGTTCATCAGCATATCAAGTGAGGCATATTTCTAAATAATAAAATGATTTGTAATAAAATAATCTTGTAGACAAGTTTAGGTAGACGAATGATGGATTCATAAACAAATTAGATAATATAATTTGGATTAACAAACTTGGAGGTACTTCATATGAAAAGTACACGAATGCGTACAAAATGTATAAAAAACAGAAAATCGTTAATTAATTACTTAAGCAATAAGTTGAGAGAAGTAATTAAATAAAAGAATGCTGTTGAGGTGTAATAAAGTTTGGAATTTCATATATAGTTAGGCAAGTCACAGACAACAAACAAATCTATGTTATTAATACTTTCAATTTATCACTTCAAGCGTGTTGTAATAACCATAATATGGAACTGCCAACATTGTATTACAATTTATTGATCAGCATATTTACAATTTAGTCTCCACTTAATTGGTTACAATCGCATAATTAATTAACCAATTGAAAGTTGCCGATGATTATTACAACAGAATTTGTGATCATTCAATTATTGTTTCTAGTTTATATATTTCGGTATAATTGTATCAATTGCTTTCTTTGACTTTGATTCTACGACTCAGGTTCTTTTAATTCACAACCCTCAACTAGGTTGATGCTTTCTTCAATAATATTTCCTCGTAACATAATATTTGTCATTCACTGTTGTAGTTCATTGTTTTAAGTTTTCTTTTTAATTTTGATTAAAATTAATGCTTTTTATCTACCACCGTTTTCATTATGATTTATTTTTAATGTTTTACTATAAACTGTTCATTCCTTTCATTCATTCGCTTGATCTCTACATGCTTCATCGATGCTTTCTAACAATCCATGAAACTCCAAAGCCCTATAATAAATTTTTATTCGTCAAAACCTGTCTTGGTAAATTTTGTTCTTTCATTCTATATTTTGTTTTTCTTTCATATTCGCTGAAATCAACTAATTCCAACTTTTATTTCCTTTTCCCATTATTTTCCTCTCACTCCTCACCTTTCCACACCTTGCTTAAGTGATTGATGGCAATCTGTTTGTTTCTCCAAATTATTTTCATTTGAATATTTTAGACATAAAAATATTGTGGGCAGTCGGTAATTTCAAAGGTATATTTTTCATTAAATTTACATTTTTAAAGTTTGTTTTAAATATTTGTAATTTTTTAATGTTAATAATATTTTTAAAGAAATGAAAATGTCATATTTAGTATAAATTTCAGAGAATTTATGATTTATTTTCAAAAAGTAAGATTTATCAAATTTTTATTTAAATTTCTCAAAGTTCTAAATTGGAATTTTATTAAATATAAAATAATTGACATCGCCCTGCTTTGCTCCTCTCCTACTCACCGAAAGGCGGAATGTGATATTGTATAATTTTATAATTAAAAACGCAATAATAGTTTTGGCCTTACATTTAGTTAGTGGGACACAAATATGTCCCGCACTCAAATATCAAATTTGCAGCATAGGAAAAATTTGAAATCAACATTACACTTTTTAAACAAGCTATATAGCTGATTTCTATCGTTAAAGTTACAGAAATTTCATTTATTAAAATTCGTCGTCAAAGGGTTAATAAGCAATTATGTACATACAATTTCTCATTTTTTGTGTATTTTTTTATTGTATAGTTTTTGTGTGTAATTTATATGAGTTTGTATTTTATTTTTCTGCTTTCCTATAATATTTGCACATAATTTATGCCATTCGCCAATAATTTGTAGCTAACCCTCCTGTAAGTTTTGGTCGTTGGTGTACCAAGTGATGTGTTTCCATGAAATAACAAAAATTAAAACTAACCTTTCTGTAATTCCTAAGTTTACACCATTGAGGGGACAAATGGTTGAACCAAGTTTTAGTTTCAGTGGATTCTCAGTATTACGAGAAGGAACGACACGGAAATGATGAATTAAATGACTTAATGTCAATTTCATAATCATCAAAGCCAGTCTTTTCCCAATACAATTTCTCGGTCCTCCTCCGAAAGGTAACCAAGTCAAAGGATTAGATGGAGTAACAAATTCATATTCATCACCATTGATTTGCAGAAATCTTTCCGGATAGAAAATCTGTTAATACAAACATTTTTTAAAGAAATGCCCAATCACAAAAAATATAAAAAAATAATGATAAAATCAAAATTTTAATTAGATAATTAGAATAAATAATAAATCTAAAAATGAATTCCAATAAAAGATTATTTTCAGTACCAAAATTGACAATAAATAGGAATTTAAAATATAGATAAATAGAAATAAAATTATTGCTAGGAAACAGGTAAATGCTAAAGGTTTACGGATGCACTTGTAAACAGTTTCTGTGTATGACGGTGTCTCCAGAGGCGAATATGATTTTTCATACGCCATGTTTACAAGTTTGCAGATATTTTTATTCTGTGATTTAGCGAATTTGCAAGTGATGTGATTTCCAGTGTAGCAGGTAAAGTATGCAATGGAGTTGAATCAGCAAATCTTCGCGTCTCCTGCATAGTACTGATGAGAGCCAAAAGCTCGAAATTAGTCTACTATTGTTATTTGCACTGGGTATCACAAAGCTTGTAAAGTTTATCTCGTTTTATTGTTAGACATCCGTAAAAAAAATATTTTACACCATTATACATATATATAATTCGAATCACAATTCGAATCACTAAATCAAATGCAAAACAATCACTTACGTAAGGGTCATGAGGGCCCCAGATGTCCTTATCAAAATGAACAGAATGCACATTTATAATGATATTCGTGTCCTTCGGAATATACAGGCCGTTGGATAAATGTGTTCCTTCAGATTTCAAGCACACTCTGTTCATGACTGTCGACACGAAAGGGTAGAATCGAAGGGTTTCATAAATGACAGCATTAAGGTATGGTAATTTGATAATGCTGTCATAAAGTTCTAATGAATTGAAACTTTTCTCTTCGAGTTTCTAGAATAAATCTCATTCATTAAATATTTTATAGTTTTTGTTTTATAATAAATTAATAATATAAAAATTCAAAAAAAAATTCTGAGAAATATTTCAGTAAGAGCAAACCCATGAGAATATTTTTAAACAGTGAATCTCAATCTGTGAGCCAATGCCTTTATGAGAGTCAAATATTACATTCAAAATTTTTTCACAAACATTGCACTTTCCTTTGAGGTCGTCACAATTTTGCAAATGTTATATATTTTTATATATTGACTTTAAATTAGAGAAACAAAAATATCTTAAAAAAGCTTGATAACACCGCCTTCTTTGATTAATATTTTCTCCTGTACGTCAAACAACGATTATACAAAATCATTGCGTGGATAAAATTAAATAAAAAAACTTTAATTTATTTCAAATATAAATCAGCGCGTGTTGCAAATCGTCACAAATTGTGAATCAAAATGTGACACTGTATGACATAGCATCAAGTCTCAATACCACAAAATTTACTCTTGTGTTTAAAAATGTTGGTAAATTTCATATATAAAATTTTTATTTATAAAATGAGAAAATATTGTTTAAAAAAAAATTAGAAATGTTGAAAATTATATTTTTGATTTTTTCCAAAATTATAATAGAAAAAATATTTTTAAAATTGTGTGCCAGAAATACAAAAATGTGAGTGCAACTTAATAAAAATCAGCGCTCGGTTACACAACTTAGGGGTATCTTTACTTGAAAGATGCAAAGGCGTCTTTAGAAATTTGTCGCCCCTGTGCTATAAACTATAATGCGCCTCTAAAAAAACAATTTTTACAAAAATATATTATGTTTATTAATAATATTACACATTATTGCATATACAAATATTACATCATTACAAATATTAAAACAAAATAAACAATAAAAAAATAATATTAAATTAACAAAAATTCAACAGTCTAATGTTTTCTTTAAACAAAAAAATTAAGAAAAAAATAAATTTCTTTCTAACATAAATATCAAAATATAACATTAAATAGAATTAAAATGTATAATGAAGAAAAACGATTACAATATTTTTTTCTTTCTAGATATTATTATTATGTCTTGCAAAACTTGCAATTATTTCTTCACAGTCAATACTTTCAAAAAATTATATATGTTTGTTTATGTTTTTCCTAGGAAAAATAAAATTTTTGTTCCGGTATACAAAATTGAAAATGTTATAAAAAAGAGCTTACTATATGGTTTTGATATTTCAGGACCACAATTCACAATTACATATTACAAACCACTGCGACTACGACACTATTTGTTTGATTATGTTCAACCAGTGGCCTCTCTTGGGAAATTTTTTAAATTATTCATAATTTATTTTGTAATATCATAAATTATATTTGAAAGTGCAAATTTTATCAAATTTTTGGCTTATATAAAATTTACGGCGCCCCTTCACTCACGGCGCCCCCTGTGCTTAGGACAGTAAGCACAATGGAAGAGACGGCGCTGGAAAAGTGTAAGAAAGATCGGCCAGACTCAGATTCAGCAGTAAAATTATGTTATTAATTAATTTCCTGAATTAATCATTAATGTCGTCAACAAAATTTCAATTAATTGCTTTGCACATCAATTTCAAAATCGATTTTTCATTCGAATTTTATTTTTGCACTTATTTACAAAACCACAACAATAAGGAAAATTTTTAAAATGATATTAGAGTTATTTTTACGTGGAATTAATATCTCACCTTAAAAGCCTCATCAATTTCTGAGGCAAGTTTATCTTGGATACCGGGGTTCACAGCCAAGGAATGCAAAATATAGGACATGGCCATTGAACTTGTATCATATCCAGCAAAGACAAACAAATTCGCCTGTGCCAATCACTTCTTCCGTGGTCAATTGTTTAGAATTGATATTTGGATTTGGATTATTTATTTTGGTTTCTTTCTCATCTTCCAATTTCGATAGGTTACTACTTCCTTCTGCATCCTCATCAATCATTTTTTTATCAGTCACTTCCGAATCTAAAAGCAGCTACAATAAAAAAATATAATTAAAAATATCAAAAAAAATATTATTAAATTTTATTTTATTAATAATTACAATAATAATAATAATAATAATAATAATAATAATAATAATAATAATAATAATAATAATAATAATAATAATAATAATAATAATAATAATAATAATAATAATAATAATAATAATAATAATAATAATAATAATAATAATATTATTATTATTATTATTAAAACAATAAAATGATAATTTAAGCCTTTTGCTGCAAATAATGTATTTAATGAAAGAATTTTCGACTATACGATAGTCCTTGTCAATCTCCTGGAATTTAGCAATGTTCTTCTTCAAAATACCCTTCAATCTTTCTTTTATTTCCTTTCTCTTAATTCTCATTGGTTGTAAATATAATGAATTGTTTTACTAAAAATATTTTACTAAATATTTTTTATATTTTTATTGAAATATTTTTTTCCAAAAAAAAAAAAAAAATATTTCAATAGAAATCATAGCTAATGGAAACATCCAAAAGAAAAATGTCAGAATCAAAGAAGCAATTCTCATAATAAACAGACAGCCAAAGATCAACACTAAAGAAGAAATCAATGAAATCATGAATTTGATCTGTTGTCATTGACTTTGAGAATAACTGACAATATACAAAGAAATTAAAAAAATAAGAATAAATTAAAAAGTAATAATTAGAATAATATAGAAAAAAATTTTAAAAAATAGGGTTTGAAAATCAAAATTGACAACATTTATTGAAATATTTAAATAGCATATATAAGTAGTTATTGGAGGCTTTATTTAAAATATTTTCAAATATTTTATTAGGCTTCTAGAAGCTAATTATAGAAGCTGTAAAAAATTTAAAAATTTTAGTTTGTGTCATTTTGAAATTTTAAATGTAAAAATTATAAAAAAATTTTAAAAGTTTTTAGTAAAACAATTCATTATATTTACAACCAATGAGAATTAAGAGAAAGGAAATAAAAGAAAGATTGAAGGGTATTTTGAAGAAGAACATTGCTAAATTCCAGGAGATTGACAAGGACTATCGTATAGTCGAAATAATAATAATAATAATAATAATAATAATAATAATAATAATAATAATAATAATAATAATAATAATAATAATAATAATAATAATAATAATAATAATAATAATAATAATAATAATAATGTAGGGATGTTAATAAATTTTTACGAACTTGAGGAAGATTTCCCAAGGATTTCACCCCGTCTTTAACTAATCTGCAATTCTCATAGTTGACTATAAGATTTAGCTTTGATCTTGTTAAATAAATAAAATTATTTATTTGAATTTATTAATTAAATAATTAATAATTAATTTCCAATATAAAATTTAATTTTCACTATTGTTCGTTCATTAAATATTTCTGGTAAGCCATCAATTGTAATTAAAAATTTATTTTGTTAAAAATGTCTATTTATTTAAATTATTAAATCTGTATTAGTAATTTTTTTGTTTAAATATTGAAACTATATTTGAAAACATTACTCAAAAAGATGTTGTACAATAATTCAGGAAGGAGAGAATTAAAATGTTTTGAATCGTCAAATTGGTAAGTTAAATAACTTTTTTTGAAATATTTTTTTAAATGAATTGTGTGTGTAAATTAAATTTCTTTTAAACAATATTTTAAAAATAGTGATAATTGATTATTTAAATTTGAAATCTATAATAAATCTATAAATCAATAATATCTATAGTCTTACTATCCTACCCGGTCTGTGACAAATCTGCAATTCTAATAGCTGATAATTGATTTTTGCTTTGTTCTTGTCGTTACTGTGCACTCTCGGTGTTTTGACGGAAAGTGGCAAAACTTTTTATTTATTGTTTCTATTTATAAACCTTGATTGCCATCAATTATGGCGGTTAATTGTCTTTGTCTTGTTCCCTATCCAAGTCCGACAAGCCGTTATTAGAGCAATTCTATATAAATGATTTACAATATTAATCAACGTTTCAACTCTTGGTTCTCTAGAATTATTGAATAATGAGATTAATTAATTAATATTTTAGTTCAAGCCCTTCTTAGAGGACTCCAATCATTTTAAAATTATTTTATTGGTCTTCAACTTCTAATCTACCTCTAGTTTAGTAATACTACTAAAAGATTTGCCATGACCTCAAACCTAAATCAACAACATAAATTGTAAGAAAATAGAAACATTTTTATACCAAATGAAAGAATTGTTGTGTTTTTATATTCATTAATGGCTCAATCTTTGTAAACGGGACCTTTGAAGTACCAAACTTATCTACCCCAAGAAGTTTCGGTGAAAAAAATTTGAATTTAAAATGTCCTTGAGTAAAGATTAGCGATGAGGTATGGTAATGAATATAGGAGGAATGAAATCAAGCAAGACCCGGTCACTTTTGAAGCTTATGATTTATAATAAAAGATGAAAAAATAAACTCACTTGCAATAGATCAAATCGCCTTTCAGAGGATTTCTTGCGAGCGTTTATGATCTGGATTAATGTTGACCGAATTTTCAGAATATTAATTTCCTGAGAAATTCCCTTATTAAATTTCTCCATCAAATAGATAAAAATTGACTTGATTTCTGGAAATGTAAGAAGCAAAGCCATTTTATGGGAGGAAAAATTCTACAAACAAATTTCAATTAAATTTTTAATTATTTCATTTAATCTATTTTAATTAAAATAACTAGTTAATTAAATATCACTTGAAAAAGGCAGTGCCGAAAATTCATGAATATCAATAAAACATCGATTTCTTAACTGATTCACAGTTAATATTTTATTAAATATAATATCAATTGAAAATGAAAAAAAGTTACTTATACTTAAATAACGGAATAAAACTCGAAATATTACAATAATTTTATTGAGTACCCTGTAAATCCCCCCCCCCTTACTCAAATGATATTAAATATATTTTAGAAATTGTTTTAAATATCAGTTTATTTATTGAATTTCATTAATTTAACAAATCAATTGATCGTTTATAATTGATTAATTAATAAGGGAAAATGGAAAAAATGACATCCAAAAATTGTTAATTGCCAAAATGACATCCATTTTTTCAAACAATGGAAAAAATAACATCAAAAATTTTTTCAATAACATGAAAAATAGCAATTTTTAATTATAAATTTAAAGAAAACATTAAGATGAAAATTTAATTTTCAACTGAAGCTCTGATCCTTGCAACCCGGGGTCTTGCTCTTGCCCTTCTTAAAATTGGAGCTTGTAAATCATATCACGTTTGAAGAAGGGAACGAAACAATTTTACAAAAATAATAAAAAAATAACCAAAAATAAAAATAATAAAAAATAATACAATATATATATATATATATATATATTTATATATAATAAAATAAAAGTAAAATTCGGATGGAGGGAACCCTGAGCTTTTTTATATATAGAGAGATTATTATTATTATTATTATTATTATTATTATTATTATTATTATTATTATTATTATTATTTTTATTATTATTTTTATTATTATTATTATTATTATTATTATTATTATTATTATTATTATTATTATTATTATTATTATTATTATTATTATTATTATTATCATTATTATTACCATAAAACTGAGCAATTGTAATATTGGCCAATATATCAGCAATTGGACTTTAACAATTTAATCATTGAAGTGTAAAACATTTTGAATAACACGTACATTGAATATAATCAAATATTATTATTAGCTATAAAATATAAAGAACCAACAGTTCCACCAAAAAACGCCTTCAGAGAAACAATGAATGGATCATTGGCATTGAGCTGACAATTGGTCTCAATACCAAACACGCATTTGCAAATTATGTCCATGGTCAACCTTTGCATTACGTCCATAATTTCTATGCTTTCGACTTTTTTCTCTGATTCTCCATGAAGCTTGATCATGAGAACTTTAATTGACTCTGCAATAAATGGTAACATTCCGCGCATTTTAGAATCAGAAAAGGACGGATTAATGGTTGTTCTTAGTCTCTTCCAACGTTTTCCTCTAGCGAAAAACATATTTGTCTATTATAATAATTATTATTATTTATAATAATAATTAGCGATTTCTCCCAATTACCTTTTCATCTTCATCGGGATTCCTTTGGAAAGGAAATAATTTCCTGCCATGAAAATTGCTGAACTGCTTCACTAAGACGTCTTGAATTAAATTGGGATCCCCAATCACAACATTAGGAGTAGGGCCTTCAAAGTATACAAAGACCTTTCCATACTTTCGTTCCCATTTATTAAAGAGCTCATAGAAAACATTGTTCCTGTATTCAATCAGATTTCCAAAAATAAAATTCGGAGGGGGCCCTGGAATGTTTGATCGACTGAATAATGAAATCTTTATTCGCCGGTATACATAGAATAAGGTGAAAAGAAATAAGATCAGAGAAATGAAAATAAACATAATCCAATTTGTTAATAAGTTGAATTTTTTTGCTGTTTCAAAATATGAATAAACTCAAATGAAATAAGTATAAATTTGTTGATTCAGTAAAACAACACATTTGTAACACAAAATTTGATAAATTTCTCTTTGAAAATATTTTATTCTAATTTTATTTTATAAAAAAACGCAAATCAAACATTTGTTTCACGATATATTTCAACAGTTTTCCTAGGATATAATAACTATATATTTAGTATTTTTAAACAAATTTATTAATTGTATTAATTATATAAAGATTTTTTTAATGAAAACATTTCATTCTTTTAAAAATTATAATTCAAATAATATATATTTTTTTAAATTTTAACATATTAAAATTAATTTAGTAATTTATTAATTATTTACTTTAACAAACAACAATCATACAAAATATGAATAAATATGAATACATACAATATACAAAAAATTATTTAAAAAAATTTATAACACAAGTATTCATTGCA
Organism: Schmidtea polychroa; assembly: GCA_959609185.1. Classification (NCBI taxonomy): domain Eukaryota; kingdom Metazoa; phylum Platyhelminthes; order Tricladida; family Dugesiidae; genus Schmidtea; species Schmidtea polychroa. Next base: position 230,929 of record CAUHTR010007492.1, on the reverse strand, counting down.
TTCATTTTCGGATTCAATGACTTTATCAACAACGCCTCACAAATTACACTTTCCCAATAATTATTGAAAATTTTTAAAATCGGACATACCTATTTAACTTGTACAGCCATTATTGTGCGCATTATTGGTCGATGCCTTTGGTCTATAATGTTCTCGAGCTCGAATACAGAGATGACTGGAAGTCTCCTCAATGTATGTGGCATTACAACCATTACATGTAAACTGATAAACGAGATTAAAACACAATTCGACCAGACTTTTATACTTATTTATAAACATTTTGCGTACTCTACACAATCCTATAGTTTAAATTCCTTAACTGCTTTCTTTTCTTTTCTTTATAGTCCTTAAAACCTTCTGAGTACGTCAATACCAACACAAATTTAGGCTCAACTTTCTTAGCCACACTATTTAATTTATTTAACTCCTCAGACTCACACACCTCAACAAAATCACACCCAGATTTTCTCAAACATGGATTCTTAGGATTTTTAATAAATTTGTCAACAGTCTCTTTCACCATAATTAATAAAAAAGGATTTTGAATAACCGTTCTTCATTAACGATTCAACAATATTGTCAACACTTTTACTGAATTTACAAAAGTAGAAGACAAAGATCATGAAATATAAATCAATCCCTTCACAATATTTCTCTTATATTTGAATTCACAAAAACTTTCAATTGAAGTGATGAAGAGACCACTATCAGTTGGTTGATCAGTCATTGAATCCGAAAATTAATGTGCCGAATGCAGTGAATACTTGTGTTTTAAATGTTTTTAAATATTTTTTGGTATATTGTATGTATCGATTGTTTCTGTTAAATTAAATAATTAATAAATTACTAAATTAAATTCAATATGTTAAAATTTAAAAAATAATATATTATTTGAATTAATAATTTTTAAAAGAATGAAGTGTTTTATTGAAAACTTTTATATAATTAATAATTAATACAATTAATAAATTTGTTTAAAAATCATTAATTTGTATAGTTATTATATCCGAACTGTCGAAACATATCGTGAAACGAATGTTTGAGTAGCGCTTTCTTATAAATAAATCATTGCCATGTGTGTTTAACAATCTTATATTAATTACCCTTTTTTTACCTATTTTATTAGCTTTTTAACTCAATTAATTAAATTAATCAATTTTTTTCATTTATATCAATTTATTAATTTTTGATATGTAATTAGTAAGTAGTTAGTAGGTAGGTCTGCTGCAACTTTTGATTACGCAATTGTTGTGACTTACTTTTTTTGGTTTCTGGGATTTTCAGTACAAAAATTGTTTTTTCAGACTATAGTGAGGGGGTCTCCATGGTCTCAGGATATTTTCAATAGAAAAAGGTGGTCTTCAATAAAAAAAACCAAGGATTTTTCCAAATAAATTAAGGTGGGTCTCCTTGGTCCTGGGATATTCAATACAAAATCCAACTATCACTAAAAAAGCCTTCTATAAAAATTTCTATTAAAAATTAGCTTAAAAAATTATTCCATTTAAATTTACATTAAAATTTGACTTTAAAAATTATTTCATAAAAATTTTCATTTTAAATTTTATTTCTCAAACATTGACTATTATTCTAAATTTTTGTTAATAAATTTAAAAATCTTACTTTAATCTACTTATTACATTACTTTAATTATTTAAAAATTATTACTTTAATTTACTTATTTAACTTTAATTTAAAATTTTTAACTTTAATTTACTTATCCTTAATATACCTAGTTATCCTTTATTACTTAATTTTACACCATAATTTACTTAACAACTAAATATAACCCTTATTTTCACATTTAACCAATAATTTCATCTAGTGAATGATTAATTGACGAAGATTTGCATCTAAAATTAACATTGAAAATCCAAGAAAAACTTTCATCTTAAATTGACTTAAACTTTAATATTTTAGATCATTGATTACTTAATTTATAAATTAAACATTAATTTACCTATTTAACCAATAATTTCATATGGTCATTTGGTCGTAAGTACTTGGTATCTAGTTGACAATGATTAGTACTAGGTATCTTGTACTTGGTTATTGGTACTTGGTTGACAATGCTTAGTAACTGGTAACTGGTTGTTAGTATCTAGTTGTAGGTATTTGGTTGTAAATACGTGTTCGTAAGTTACTGGTTGATGATACTTAGTTGTTGGTATCTTGTACTTGGTAGTTAATATCTGATTGTTGGTTTGTTGTTGAATTATTATTATTAAATATAATTATTAAAATTTGTCTTTGAAAAATATTTCATAAAAAATTCCATCTAAAATTGACTTTGAAAAATATATCATTAAAATTTCCATTAACAATTGACTTTGAAAAATATATCATTAAAAAATTACTGCATAAAAATTTTCATTAAAAAATTTCAATTCTCCAACACCTACTATTATTCTAACTTTTTGTTAATAAATTTAAAAATCTTACTTTAATTTACTTATTACATTATTATTAATTTAATTTACTTATTTAACTTTAACTTTAATTTTATTTTTTAGAGCCTTAATTTACTATAACTCTAAATATTAACCATTGATTACTTTAATTTAATTAATTGGACCTTAATTAACTTATTTAGATCATAATTAACTTAAATTTAAAATTTTAGACTATAATTAACTTAAAATTTAAAATTTGAACCTTAATTTACTTATTAAATTACTTTACTTATTTAAAAATTATTACTTTACTTATTTGAACCCATGATTTACTTTAATCTAAAATCATAGACCACAATTTAGTTTATTTTGAAAATTTGGACCATAATTCAATTTTTAGGCCCATAATTGACTATTATTCAGAAATTTGAACCCATAATTTACTTTAATTTAAAAATCTGAGCCCATAATTTACTTTAATTGAAAAATTTATCACGTTTTTTTAGTGTAAACCACCTTTTTCTATTGAAAATCCCAGTACCAAGGAGACCCCTTCACTTGATCCAGAATATCTGCAAATGCGCATACATACCAACATCCTAAATTAATCATCAAACACCATAAATAACATATGATATTGAAACTACAATTTTGACATATTGTTATGCAATAGGTTAGTTAGTAAGGTTTAAAACGATTATATTTGTAGAATTCTAGAATGAAAATTATATAAGGGGCCGTTCATAAAGTACGTCACGGTTTGTGACAGATGGAGAAGGGGTTCAAGCCATGTGTGACGTTACAAATTTATTTTTTTCATTTCTTTTATAATTTTTTTCATTTTGGTATCTTGTACTTGGTAGTTAATATCTGATTGTTGGTTTGTTGTTGAATTATTATTATTATTAAATTTAATTATTAAAATTTGTCTTTGAAAAATTTGAACCCATAATTTACTTTAATTTAAAAATTTATCACGTTTTTTTAGTGTAAACCACCTTTTTCTATTGAAAATCCCAGGACCATCGAGACCCCCTCACTAAATCCCTTCAGAAAATCCCAGAAAGCAAAAAAAGTAAGTCAAAGCAATTGCGTAATCAAAAGTTGCAGCAGATAATATAAGCAAATTATTGATATGTCAAATATAGCAGACGTACAAACTAGTCGTAAAATTGAAATTATTTTAAAATAAAAGAGAAATTGGAAATCAAACGAAAAAGAAATGTGAAAAAGAAAATAGAGTTAAAGAAAAAATTTTAAAAAATGATTTACGTGTGAAATTTCAAGCTGCGAAATGAATTGGAAATAGAAAGGAGAAGAAAGTAATAAAAATGATTTTGTCTAAAAATGGATAACATAAATAATAATAAAATATCCAAATGCGCACTGAACACATAACTAATAATAGTGAGGGCATCAAGGGTTAGAAACATGAATGTAGTTTTGCTCCTTGTTCCGAATTCCACGGTTCTTGAAAATCCTCCAAAGTACGAATATTAGTACGAATATTAGTACGAATATTGCCACTATTGCAATTATTAAGATACTAAGATAAGATCTAGTCATTTGATGGTTATTGCCATTCATTTTTGGGCATTTTCGCTGAGTGTCATTTCCATGAATTTCAAGAGGAACAGGTTGGCCATTATAAGATACTGAACAGATGCAACCGATGAGGCTAGGATCTGAAAAGTTGTTGGAGTCTGGTCTATTCAACATATACAAATCAACTTTGCCGTCACCTTCGGGATATTGCATTGGAAATTCTGAAATCAAAAATTGAAATAATTATTTTTTTCATTATAATGATAATAAATTATATTTATCATGAATGTAACAGCTTAATTCCTTTGTAACTTACTTACAAATTGTAAGTAATATTTTAATTCGGTTTTGTATAAAATTTCACGATTCGAGAATATTTAGCTTTGAGCCAACATAGAAAATGATTGAAGCAGAAAGATAGAAATCAATGGAAACTATCTGCTATGAACCTTTGATATGATATCAATGATATAGCACTAAGACAGCGATTCTCAACCTGTGGGGCGCGCCCAGTTAAATATGTTATGTCATTAGTTAATGACTTCCTTGAGCCTGTTTCTCATTGCAAAGTTTTTGAAATGAAGGAGTAATACCAGATATGGATACCCTAAGTTCTTTTTCTATTTTTAGCTGTGATCTGTATTTTGTTTTCAACAAAGAAGACTTACAGGAAGCCCTACAATATAAACAAGGTGAAGAAGTCAAGGAATTTTGATGATAAAACTTTGAAGCATAAATTGGATAAAGAAACGCAGTGTAACAATGAGCAAACATACGTAATGGGCTCATGTTATTGCATTGAATAGTGGAGTTGCCAGAGAAGGTCCAGGACAATGTCAGCAACTTATCCAATCCATTCTCGAAGCCGCCTATAGAATATAAACAAATTAATATCAAATTATTATATAATTTCAAATACAAAGTTCAAAGAGCGGATATCCAGTTGAATTTCCGTTAACCTTTTGGTTTATAATATACCCTTTCAATGTGTCAATTTGGATTGTAAAATCTATATTCTTCTCCTTGAGATGGAGTAGGATTCCTTTTGATGATTTTAACATCACTTCTATTGACAAATTCTTTATAGGTCCCAGGAATTGCTTATGCAAATGGTTAGTAGCGCTCCCATTGCTACAATATTGCCCGTGGATTCTACAGGAAATTTGAAATAAAATAATTAAAATTACGTGATTCATTAAATTAAGAAAAATGTTTAATGGACGAAAAAGTTAAATTTATGCAGAAGATAAACATTTGGTCAAGTTAAACAAAAGTATTTTTTTATTTTTACATTAATATTAATAACAATTATGTTTTAATTAATTTCTATTCTTTTTTTTCTTACAAAACATTTTACCTTTTTTTTCCAAAGAAATATTTCTGATCATTTATCAATATAATAAAAATGGAAAATGTCCATCAATGGGGAGGGGGGTAAAGGAGTTCATTTGGATTGCTGTGAAATATGATCAATGAATAAAAAATTAATAATAAAAATATCCAATAATAACCTTGAACCCTCTCACCTATACTCAATATCCAATAATGACCTTGAACCCTCTCACCTATACTCAATATCCAATAATAACCTTGAACCCTCTCACCTATACTCAATATCCAATAATAACCTTGAACCCTCTAATATGACCCAATATTGGGAATGAGGGATTTGTATATATCCGTATATATCCTTAGGCGTATATATTGTACAAAATATAGTCATTTCCATTGAATAAATCTGCAAATAAAGTTTTATTTTTCAAAATGAATTAAATTTACCTTGCAAGTTTTCCCAAAACAAAAATAATATTGAGATGTGGAGAGTTGCTATGGTTGTAAATATGGGAAATAAACTGAATTGGCTGTTGTTTCATTTTATTGTCATTGGCATTACAACATTGATTATAAACCTTTTGACACCAGTGCAGAAATAATAAGGAAATAATCTAACAAATGGGAAATAAACTGAATTGGCTATTGTAATTGGACAATTCTAACTAACTAACATATTGTCACTAAATGCAGAAATAGTATGGAAAATTTAAACAATATTTTTTTTGTTATTGTAATCCCCTTAATAAATTATAATTACATCATAGTTACATCACTCTATTTTTGACCATTATGAAACCCTTGCCTCCCCATGACACAAATCTCAGACTCACCTAAAGTACGTCACATTTTAGAAGAATTTTTTTTTAATTAACACCTAACCATTTACCTAACCCTCCAAACCCTAGGATCTATCCCTAATCCCTTCGATACGCATTTCATGCTATTTTGACATAAAACTAATTCAAATGTTTCACAAAATCTTTGAAAATAATATTTTAAACTATATTATTCTAAAAAAATGAAAAAAATTATAAAAGAAATGAAAAAAATTATAAAAGAAATGAAAAAAATAAATTTGTAACGTCACACATGGCTTGAACCCCTTCTCCACCTGTCACAAACCGTGACGTACTTTATGAACGGCCCCTTATATAATTTTCATTCTAGAATTCTACAAATATAATCGTTTTAGACCTTACTAACTAACCTATTGCATAACAATATGTCAAAATTGTAGTTTCAATATCATATGTTATTTTTGATGTTTGATGATTAATTTAGGATGTTGGTATGTATGCGCATTTGCAGATATTCTGGATCAATAATTAGCTAACAAATAAACTCTCTTTTTAGATATTATGCAATGAAAAGCTATATAATAGCCTGTTGGAGATTTGGGAATCACGCCACGCCAGGACTCCAGAGTTTTATTAAATCACCAAGCCAGTTGGGCCCAATCGGAGATTCGGAATTATTTATTCTCTAGTTAGTAGTGTCCACATTTAACACTGAACCTGTACATCCCAACATGCCCATCATTCGTCGCGCATTATATTTTCATGGTTTATATGGCAGATACTGTACAAGGAAACCTTTGATTACAGAAACAATTCAAAGTCATCGCTTGAAGTGGTTGGATAGCAGAAAATTGGCGCTCAGTTATTTGGAGTGATGAATCACGTTTCACTCTTTTCAAATCTAATGGACAGCAATTCTGCTGGCATAGTGTAGTAGAACGATTTCACTTTGACTGCATTAATCCAACTGTCAAATTTAAAGGAGGCTCCATCATGAAAATGAGCTTGTTTCCTTTCTTGTTTCATTATAGACTGCAATATGTAAATAACTACCTGGCCGGAGACTTTTGGTAGGCCGGGATATGAAGGGATCCAATCAGACTTTATTGAATACGAAAGCATTTGAGGCAAAGTAGAATTTAGCCACCATGTTGGATGCCGCAGTACAATATAAAAAAGGAAATGAAGCGTGCACTGAATTATTTTGAAAGATAAAAAAACTTGTTGATAATATTCTGCGACACAAGGTAAACAAGTCTGTTAATGATGTCTCGAATACTATACGCAATTGAAGACATAGAAACAAAGAAAGAATTAAAATTAAGAAAAGTTATGTCTGGAAAAAGCATGAATTATACAAAGTGTGATTCAGTATGGAATAGTCCAAGTCATAAGAATGTCTAGATTTTTTGACATTAAATGCTATGGCAAAGACCTCGGTCTCCCATTCCAAATATTGAAGAAATGACGGAATTACTCAGTGTTGTGCAAATCTTTCGTACTATTGGTCTTGGTAATGCATATTCCCAAATGGAGCTGGAGGAAGAATCGAAACAGAAAATAGTCTTTCTACAAATGATAGAAAATATTATTTCAACCTCAGTCCTTTTGGAATTTCAACTGAAATCATAGCTCCAGCTACTTTACAAAAATTAGATGTTAGCAATTGACGATTCAAAGGAAAATGAATACGATGAAGTAAGTAAAAATAAAGAATTATTACATTTGCATAGAGAGTTGTGTCATGCCGGTATAAGAAATACATATGTACACGCAAATAACCATTTTAATCTAAATATTAATGACAAAGAGGTCACGAATATAGTGGAAAGACATGGAAGACATGGATGGGGGAAAACAAGGAAGTGATTATAATGCTGGGTCTTGGGTCGGATCAGAAACATACTCCTTTCACATTAGGGGTTGATAGTCCTAACTACACAAGCAACTCATCATCATTCTACAGGACCCTTAACCAAAACCCACACGATCATACTCCGAACATCATGTTGGTGCTGTGTCATGTTGGCGAGCTACGATGGAGCAGGTGAGCCCCTGCCTTAGGACTACTCCCCCATCGCAACTCGACTTAACCATCACTCGACTGCCGATAGAAGGACTTACGTCATCATCATCATTCTAAGATCTCTTGTATCACTCTGATTTGCATTCAAACTCCGTTACAACACTCAACTCGCTAGTTTGGTCTTTACTTAGCGCTCAACAGCAAATTCTACCACATTACCATCATTTTTATCCTTCCTAAATTCAGCTTTATCATATCTCTGCTACATTTTAATTCCATCACTCGTTAACCAATCCCCAAATCAACCATTCATCCTACTCAAGCATTCAACATCATTTAATTTGACAAGTCACAATAAGGAAAAATATATTAACGAATTATTACATTAAAAGTACATTGATAGGTACCACAATTTTGTAGAACAACACAGATACAATCACAGAGTGCTTGGAGAAGCTCCAGCAAAGATCTCATCGAGATCGAAAAAGTCTTTAGCATTTTCCTCCCAGGAGGAATCGACGGGCGGGATTACCCGGAAGATGGGGAGAGAATGCAGGGTGGATTCTACCGGAGGTACTGGAGCTGGCGGCTGAACTGAGGCGATCAGAGCTGCTTCTCTTTCGGCCTGGATGGCCCTTCTCCTTTAGTACGCTCAGCCCTAGATGGCGGGCGACGCTTCTTGATCTTCTTCACCTCCGGAAGAGTGACCGGGGTTGTTAAAACCACTACTCTGGGTTCAGCGCGACTTGTGCCAGTACAGACGACTTCGGCTGGAATTGTCGGCTGAGAAATGCTCGAGTGACTTAAGTTGGCCTGGTTTAATGGTTTCACCAACGAGATACCGGAGAGGTGGTGGGACGGGAATAAATTGTCTTCTTCCGCGAGTGGAATATTGACTATCTTTCTGGTGACCGACGCTTGGACGAACACTTTGTGTAACGCCTCGGACTGCTCTTTAATGAGGGCACGTAAAGCGCGATTTTCCTCTAGTACATCATCGCGACATTTTTCCACTCGGGTGAGCCTCGTCCTCACCTCTTTCATTTGAGTGGGGGAAAAATACGTCCCCTCTAGATGATCTGACTTCTTCTTAAGGAGGCCAATTTGTGCTTGTAACGTTTGAATCATCTGATTTTTATCAGAAAAACATGGGCGCAAGATCGTGGCATTGGTTGAGGCTTTTGACATTCTAGAAATGTAAATGTTTGCATTAACCCTATCATTCCTCTTTATCTCCAAACGTCATCCATCATACCTCGTTACATCATTTCCCAATCATGCCAAGCATTCATCAATCGGTAATACACTGATGTCCACACAATAAAAATAATGATGACACTCATAGCGACCATAATAATCACATCAATAACCATAATAAGACCAATGGTAATAATAACGCCGAGAACAACAAACGTAACAATCGCCACAATAACGACAACAATAACAACCACAACGATCATAATAGCTAATGATAATGATAATGATATGAATGATATCTCTAATAATAATAATAACAATAATAATAATAATAATAACAATAATAATAATAGCAATAAATGCAGTAATAACAATAGTTCACGGGATCCTCCATCTACTGCTGATACACTGAGAAAAAGAAATGTCAGAGTTCATTCACTTTACATGAAAATGGCACCTCCCCCCTCAAGAATTGCTTTAATTACTTCGAGTTTACTATATCAATCAAATTAATTTTAATATCAGATAAGTGAGAATTGTAAATCTTTGGTATTCTAGATATTTTCAGCTTAAGTGTTAACTTTATTTGGAGATTAAATTTTTACATTCGCCATCTACCGAGTTTGGTGTTTGTGTAATCTTATTAATGGCAGATAGTTTATCGGCGATTGATGCCTTACGTGTACGGTGGGAATGGGTCTTGTATGGATACATATGTGGCGATTAACTAATTTCCTTGTCGGCTCATGCGTGTGTAGTTATCACTAATGCTATTTTCCAAGTATGTGGATTTTAGTGCCAGCGTGTTATCTCAACGACTGAGTATCTCGTGTGAATGATCGTCTGTGTCGGTGTTACTTTCTAATCACTGAAATCTACCAGCTGTGAATGAGTAGCTAAAGTGGCTTGTAATTTTGGTGGTAGTTCTATCGCCAACATCGTACTGGAGTAAATGTGGAATTTTATGGGACGATTTGACTTCGATCAGCTAAAATTCGGTTTACGATAAAACGAGTACAAGTGGGATTTCTTGAAGTAGTCATACCTAACGCAATACGTTTGCGAAATACGGATATTAAGATTACTTGAACTCAAGTCTTATTTAAATTTAAACGATTAATGTTAGATGGAAATTCATGGTTTATCTGTGAAGATTTAAATTCACTATGACTTGCTGATTTCATATCTTTGGTCGATTTGACTATCAATGGTGGAGACCATTCTGTTTGTTAATAATACAAATAGATGTACTGGATCTCACGCAACGTACCAGAGTCATAAGTCGCGAAATTCGGAAAATAATTACTGTATATCAACTAAGTCTAAGGCTTTGTTAGTAGAAATTCATCGTATCGTTGATTTAACTAATATAACATGATCGACGCAGAATTTACGGTTATTTGATGAAGATAGTGCCTCTACTCTTCCTTACTACTCTGAGTGTTCTGAAAGAGCGTCGATTCTACTGGAACAACGATCGAATTTATGATGCAAAGCTTATATATGGATTTTGTACGAATTGCGATGACGATGATGAAAATCAAGAGATAATAACTGTCCGACAACATCCGATGAACGAGGATTGGATCACTTTAGTCATTGCGAAGATTCTTCCACACTACTTTCACGAAATTTTCCCTATTTTCAATACATTATTCTGCTCTATTACTTGTTGACTCCACCTTTCCTGGGGTGACAGATCAGTGAGGAAGCCCCCACGATGACCCGCTCAACCACCACGTCGCTGATGTTGTACCTGACCTTCTGGCGAGAGGAACCACCCGTGTCCCTCAAGCTGTGGCCAGTTGAACCTCAGTGTCGCTTGACATCAGAATTGAATAGCATATTATACAATTTATAATAGTTACATTTCATAATGTTCAATAAAATCTAATTAAGAATGAATTACAAAAATTTAAGATTTATTGGTGAACAGGAAAAACTGCTAACAATTTATCTAAGTAAAGTTATTATTATCATTACTAGCTTAATAAAAGGTTTACAATAAATAACAAATTTTACTTCGTACAAAATTGAATGGTTCTCCGAATGATTTGTCTAGCTGATTATCCTTGAGTTAGTCCGGTATAGTAGTTGCGAAGTACCTTAATGAATTTTTTGATTAACACTGAGTGAATGTAGGTTTGATGCGCTTACCTTAATGAATTTTTTGATTAACACTGAAAATTCTATTTCAGTGTTTTCCTTATACACCTAACCGCGAAATATAACATTATCTATAATCTAAAAAAAAATCAATAAATATATATTATAGGAACACACAAACTTACCTGTGTGTAGAAATTTAATGCTGCGAAATTTAACATATTTATTATAGGAATCTAAAAAGTGAGAGAAAATAATTAAGCATACAAGCACAGCACACATAATGAAAAATACATACAAATTTAAGTAAAGTGTTTTTTATGCGAAATATACATTGATTAACATATAATTAACATATCAATATTTTCAAATTATTTAAAAAGTTATGTACAAAAAAACTTTTGAATCAGATTCTGACTGCTCTACCTTGAGCTTTAGGGAAAAAGAAGTAAATACATCGTAAGATTTAATTATAAAATAATTTAGAATATAAAATTTCTTAAATTTTACAGATATTGAAGAAGATCCTTCGAACTCTTTGAATTTACCTGAAAAAAATCGCAAATCGTAAATTTTAATAAATTATTTTAACAAATTAATATTTTCATAGAATTACAGAAATAGACAAAATTCGAAAGAAGATTACAAAAACTTAAAAAATATTTTATCCATTCTTTACTAAATGTCTTTAAAAAATAAATGTTTAGTGATTACTTTACTTATTTATAATTATAAAAATATCTAACTTACATTTTTACGAAATAAATCCAAATAAATCCAAATAAAATTCCTAAAAAAACACCTGAAATTTAATTATCAATTATATATTATCAATGTTATAAATGCTGACTAACAGTAATATTTAAGAACTTGAATAATGATCTCATAATTATATAAAATCAAAATTCAAGTCCTAAAAATTACTTCAATTCAAAAACTTACCTTTAAACGATTTTTTGAAAATTGAATAAATGAAATTAAGTTAACATTGTCATATAATTGGTGACTCACCTCAGGTGGTGTGCAGACCAACGTATATTATAGACAATGTTAACTTTCGCGGTTAGGTGTATACTAATTTTTGTGTTTATGCGAGCCAATCAGAATTGAGTGAGGGGTAATTTTTTTAATTTAATTCGTTTTCTTAGTTTTCTTGGTGTTTCCATACTGTTTTCTTTTATTTTTTATTTATTTTCTTATTTATTATTTAATTTCTATTATTTTACTATTTTCTCTGGTTTCTACATCTTAATTTTCCGTTTTTTATTTTTTGTTTTAATTCTCTTTGGTTAATTTTTTTATTATTTATTCCTATTGTTTATTTGTCTATGTTTTTAATTTGTTTTCGTTTTGTTTCCTAATTTTATTTTATTTCTTATTGTTTTCTTCTTAGGTTTTTTAAATTATTATTTTACTTTCTAGCCCAACAATAAAATAAGATTTTTGTGGGTCACTTAATAAAACAATAAACTTTTATCCAATTCAGGAAGGTGTAACTAAAATTATATGATGACATACCTTAACTTGGACATATTCTTCATTGCAGAATTTCCCCACCAATTCCGTGTGAAATCTATTGTAAACAATAGCTTAGATCTGTTGAATATTTATAGAATTCCTAGAATTTTATGAGCTTCAGTGTTTATGACATTAATAAAACCAATATAACTTCTTCAAACATGGAAATGTACAATTGCTATGAAGGCGGAATACGAGAGGGATTACCATAATAATTATCAATGTTTAAGATATAGATCTGAAAATTTAAATCTAGTTTTTGTCAGATTGTACTTTTTAAAGGTCATACGCATTTAATTTTTATGACACAATCCCTCCAAAGAACAGATGCTTATCAGACCTCCAATTATGTATTTATTAATAAACCTATAAGTATAATCGTTTTATTGAAATTGTTTAGTGTCTGACAATGACAGTTGAGCTGTCAAAACACATCGCAAAAATAATTTTTTAATTTTGATTGACAAAAAATATTCTGTTTTGTAAACAAAAATTTTTTTCGAAATTTTTAAATGAGCATTCTCTTGAAATATAAATAAACAAAAACTCTCTGACCAAGAGTATTATGCCACCATCTTTATCTTTTTTATTTTTATGTTTTTAGTGTCAAGCAATAAAACTGTAATACGCATAATTATTAGTTGCTAATTAAAAGGGAAGACTGACAGTAATTGTTATCAATTAAAAGATTTGTTATGTGAATGAAAAATATGTTTTGAAGGTTATAAGTAACATTCATGGACGTTCATTAGCGGTAGACGTGGATAGAAATAGTTACGTAATGATATGGCATATAGAAGCGCAGACTTTGAATCAACCAATCACGCTCTTGTAAAATCGGCCAATCAAATAAATACGAATGAAAAATATCCATCAAAATTGAAAAACTACTAAATTATATATAACGGGAAATAAATTATGAATAATATTATTAAAATGAAATCAGACATGTTCAAATGAATTATATCTCTAATATTAAATGGTCTGCCTCCTTGGACGGAATCAGGAACTTCTAAATTGAAAATATTTTTCAATAATAATTTCTAGAATATTGACAACAGTCAAAAGTATTAAAACAAATATATAATTTATGAAACATCTTTTAAGAATGTTTAATCTGGTAATTTGTGAATAAAGAGTATACTAACATAGTGGCTCTTCTTTATGATGTGAAGGTTTTCATATGGCGGTTCTTCTACTGAAATTCTTCTCTGTAACATCTATAACATTATAGGTATAGTTATGAATACTGACTGTTGGGTTCAAGGACAAGAGGTAAAATTTGCAAGATCAATTCAGGAAATTTAAAAGAAATGAAAGAAAAGCGACCTTGAACAAAGATAGTTAAACATTTGCAATTGTCGGCGTAAAATCTTTAAACCTTTTACATTGAGGAAAGTAAGGACTGAACCAAAAGCTTAGTTAAAAGAATTCACAAAATAAATCATATTTAAATATTCTCTCAATAGAATCTTGTTAAGCCTTTTCAAAGTCCATATTACTATTTCCCATTTCAAAATGATCCCTCCGAGTAAATTTGAAAGTGCATTCATAAATCATTTTTAAAATTTCGTTCGCATTTGTCACAAAATTGAATTGATTGGATTAAACACCAATAAAAAACTGATTTGCAAAAAATTATAAAAAAAAAAAAAAAAATTATAACTTAAAAATTTCTTTAGGAGTTTACACTAACATTCTTATTACCATTTTTGGATTTGTCTCGTGATTTGGCGTTCAAACATACCCATTTCCCCCGGACAATATTAATTAAATGAATTTTTACCTTGCTTTTATTTTTGTGCCTTCCCATATTAACCCCAACAATTTTATCTTTTATTGGTTTGATTGCATCAGAATACAAAAGTCATTGCTTATTGTATAAATATATTTTTAATTAAAATTGACATGTCGTGAAAATATATTTATAAATCGTATTTTTTATGCAAATTGTTGACATCATATTCAATTAGCATTTAATTAATAAGTCGTAAGATTCTTAATAAGTTTGATTAGGGGCGTAGCCAGGATTTCAGCTTGGGGGGGGTGGCAAAATCATTAATTATTACAATTCATCGATCAATGTTAAAAGTTGACACGGAAATATAGAAAATAATATTTTAAGATAATTAACAAATTTATTATTAATTATTAACAATGTATATTACATAGAATATTTTGCAATATAATATTAATTTGTCTTTGTCCCTTCATTAATTAGTAAAGTATTTCATTCGGTATTATTTTAATGTCTTGATGAATATATAACTAAGCCAAATAGTTTAACCTTTTTCATCGATGGTATTTCTTAAATATGACTTCAGGAATTTAAGTGATGCAAAAGAACGCTCTGCTGTACAAGTTGATGCCGGGAAAGTAGCAAATATTGTGAGAAGAATATAAATATTTTTATAAAAAATTGGATCACAAATGATAATTAAACGTTTTATTACATATAAAATAAACCTCCAATACGGTGAAGTGGGGGTGTAGTCGAGCACAACGATACATGCAACTGGGCCGGTTAAACCAGCACTCGTCTATGTACTTTGTTGTGCCAAAAAGACCCACAAACTACGGGAATATCTGGCGCGAGCATAGTTGTACCGTCTTGGATTTGAAAAGACTTAACTAAAAATATACATTGTTTTTTATTTATTCTCATACAATTCTCATAACAAAACCAAAATAAAGGTTTTATTAAGATATTTCATCCCTAATTTATATTTGGTAATCTATAATTTATTTTGGGTGGGGCAAACTCCATCTGTGCCCCCATAGCTACGTCCCTTATAATACTAATAAATTTGTAGCAACTAATAAATTATTTTAAACTATTCAAAATTGTGTTTTTTATATACAATATTTAAACAACCGTTTAAATTATTAAATTTACATTATTAAATTCAAATAAAACTTTTCTATATAAATTTTATTTGGAAAACTTTCTTACTTAAAAATATTAAAACTGAATTTATTATTCTCAATATTAAATTGAATTTACAATTGTTAATAATTTTAATTAATCTAATTAATTATTCTAGTTAATTTAATTATTGAGATTCTTACAAGCATCTTAAAAAGATTCATTTTATTTTTATCATTTTCTGTCTCTGTTTATTTGAGATTGAAATTACATATTTAAATCCT
Organism: Schmidtea polychroa; assembly: GCA_959609185.1. Classification (NCBI taxonomy): domain Eukaryota; kingdom Metazoa; phylum Platyhelminthes; order Tricladida; family Dugesiidae; genus Schmidtea; species Schmidtea polychroa. The sequence continues at coordinate 214,862 of CAUHTR010007492.1, read as the reverse complement.
TTTAATTTAATACCTCAGGTCCCTAAAGAGTAATGTTTAAGTATTCATTGCGTCCTTGATTTGATGATTATAGCACATATATAGGAAGGTAACCTTTTTTTAATTGCAATATTCACCCCGTTTATGGGTGATATTGTTGCTCCAACTTTTAGCTTTAAGGGATTTTCAGTTTTTTCTGTACTGGTTACTTGGAACCGGTAGAGAAATTGGTATAAAGTTGCTCTGATAACCATCATAGCAAACCTTTGTCCAATACAGTTTCTAGGACCGGCACCAAATGGAAGCCATGCAAACGGATTTGGAGGTCCGATAAATTCCAATTCAGTTTCATTGCTTTGTAGAAACCTTTCAGGCGAAAATATCTATTAGCACAACACAATTATGATTAATAAAATAAACTGTAAGAATTAAATTATTAAAAGCCACAAACAATAATTACATAATACATTGAAAGTCAAAATTTATAACAAGTTTACAAAAGGGGAGGGGGCTATTGTAAATCTTTGCTCTGTATGTTGTATATCTTTTAATCAACCGTTTGTTTTATCATGTCAGATTATTTTGCTAAAGACAGAGAAAATGGTCCTGTGAGTTACACGGTTGAATTAATTTCCTCTTTTGAATACGCTGTTTTATTTTTCAGTTTCCTCTATGATTTTGTCCTCTTTACTTTATCTTTTGAAACCATTTACAAATGTAGGCCTATACTGTTGTTTCGTTTCAATATAATTAAAAGTACATCCGATGTTGCCCACATTAATTATTCTACTTATGGACAAGATAAATGTAATAAAATGAATGCCAAGGTTCCGTGGTAATCGTGGTTCCGTATAATATGATATGGATGACTTTATATCTGAGATGATTGGATGTATACATATTATCAAGAAAATGACCAAATAGGCAATACTCTTTATCCTAATATACTATCTGATTCGAAATATCTTAGAAAACTATTGAAATTTGAAACATAGCTTTGAACTTAACTTTAACCCTTTAAACATCCCTCTCTCTCTCTTTCTCTCACATATATCCTCTTTTGGTCGTGCGAGCCTGAATTCCAAAAATTCAAGTAATACAAATATAAAAAGTCTACTTACTTGAGGATCAACGGATGTCCATATATCCTTATCATAGTGAATAGCAAATACATTTGGAATGACGTATGTGCCTTGGGGGATGTATAAACCATTTGATAAATGAGTTCCTTCGGATTTGAGACACATTCTGTGAATGACTGTCGAAGCAAATGGATAGTACCGAAGTGTTTCATAAATTAAAGCATTCAAGTAAGGTAGCCGGCCAAGGGCATCATATAACTCTCTAGATCCGATACTTTTATCTTCAATTTTCTGAATGATTTGATTTTATTGTCAATATTTTAAACTTTTATATATTTACATGAGGAACCAAAATAGTTTTAAAAAATTTTAAAAATGAAAAATTTTAAAAGCGTACTTAAACTTATGAAATCAATTATTTGTCTGAAATATTTATTTCATTCAGTACGAGAAATGATTTTTCATCTATTCGCGTGACCTTGACATTCAATAGTGTTAATTTTTCATTTAATAGTACTCTATGTTAATATAATTATTATTAATAATTTCGTTAATTGAAATATGAGGAAGTTTTAATCAAAATTTATAATAAATATTTAATAATTAGATAACGCCAATCAAACATTATTTTCACGATATATTTCGACAGTTTTCATGGGATCATCAGTTGGGATATATTAACTATGTAAATTAAGGATTTTAAACAAATTTATTAATTATATAAAAACTTTTTTATTTAATAAAAACATTTAATTATTTTTAAAAATTATAATTAAATTAATATTGTATTTTTAAAGTTTTTGCATTCAGAATTTAATTTAATAATTTCAAAAATTTTATTAATTAATTAATTTAACACAATAATCAATACATACAATATACAAGAAAAAAATTATTTAAAAACATTCACTGCATTCTGCACATTAATTTTCGGATTCAATGACTTTAAAATTAAAATATAAAATTAACATTATAAAATTAGAAATTAGCACTTTTAAATGAAAAATAATTTTGTTGTAATATTGTTTTAATGTAATGAATTTTTGAAACTTAAATGTAAATTTGGCTAAAATTATTTTTTTTGAATAGAATGGTGAATTGTAAACGATAATTTGAATTTATCTTCTGCATTTTTACTACAATTACAAATTAGCATTTAATTGACACAATGAAAGAAATTATATTATTAAAAATATTTTAACAATCGTTTATTTGTGCAGTTGCACTTACTGACAGCACCTTACATTTTACGGTACCCTTCCATTAATTTGCTTAAATTATTTTTTTTAAATACTTACCGATGTCATTGGTCAATAAGATTATTATGTAATTGTTTCATTTTCAATGTATGAAATAAAATAAATAAATATGTTCATTTCATACCATTTCTCAATCATTCAGGTACATCAGTTTGTAAATCTGAACTTCTTTAAAATTTTTATATAAATTATATTATTTTATTTATGGATATTTTAATCGTAAATTATTTAAAATATTTATTTTAATATTTTTAATTTAATTTAAATGTTTTTAAATAATTTTTAGATATTTTATATGCAATTATTTAAGTAAATTATAATTATTTAACACACTGAGTGTTACAATACTATATAAAATTTTCATTAATTTACATTGCTTACATAAGGTATTTTTCTGTGTATATGTGCATGTTTGTATTTTATTTTCCTCAACAAAATTATTTTTCTGCCATTCTATAGTATATGCACACAATTTCTGTCCTTATTTCAAATAAAGGTAAATTTTCTTTGTGTAAATTAATTATACACTAAACACCATGAGATACAGCAATTGGTCTCATTAAATTATGGCTTTCAGGTGAAATGTTTGATTTTAAGTAAATTTTAAGGCTTGCATTTTGATCATTATAGATATGATATTCAAGTTCTTCAATATTACTTTTAGTCAACATTTGTATTATAAATTATTTTTAATTAATTTTCAGGTTTTAGGAATTTTATGAAATTTATTTTAGAATTATTTTGGAATTATTTTGTTAATGTAAGTCAGATCGATTATTAATTATAATTAAATCAATAACCAAAAATTAATTTTTCTAATGAATATTTAACCTAATTTTAACTCCAAATTAATTCTTTCATCATTTTCATGACAATTTAACGTAGTATTTTTAAAAATACATTTAAAAACATTTTCAGCGATCTTTTTTATTCTCAAAATTGTCTAAAATGAAGTTATTATAGAAACGTATCTCACAGCGCATTTTTATCAAAAGTTTGCGTGTGTTTTTAGTAAGGCTTGTGTTTGTGTGCAGTATTTAATTTTTCTATCACTTTTTAGATTTCGATAGTATAAGGCGTATCTCATTGCACAATCAATGAGAACATCAACGTGAAATCAAAGTAAATATGTATGTTTCTTCAATGTAAGATTATTGATTTTTTTCTAATATTATAGGAAACGTATCTGATTGGTTTTAATTGAATATTATATTAGACGTCAATTTGTGACTAATCCGCCATCATTTTATGTGCACTGGTGTATTTAAAGGAAACAGCTTGCTCCGTGTAAATGTGGGTTTTATATTAAATAATAATTTTATTTTAATTTTAGAATTTATTTGGTACACCTTAATGACTGAAAGCTTTTATTTAAGGTAAAATTCAAGTCAATATAACAAACTATACAAAATTTGATAAACGTACATTAAGGTAACTGTTCACAAATTGCATCGTGAATAAACCTTTCAATGACTGTTAGCAAAAAGATTCTAACCTCATGTAACCGGACCAATTCTTGATATAGTTTGTCTTGAACATCCGGATATACAGAAAGAGAATGGAGAATAAAGGACAATGCCGTTGAGCTTGTTTCATAGCCAGCAAACAAAAATAAATTTGCTTGAGCAATTACTTCTTCTGTTGTAAGAGGTTTTGATGTCTTTTTCTGATTTGAACCAATTTGGTCGGTAACTTCTTCATCCGTTTTTTCTTCGTCGGTTTGGATTTCCGCTTGATTCAGTGAAGTATTATCATTCATGGGACAGAGATTGTCTTCGTCAAGTATTTTCGTTCCCGGTACTTCAGCATCAATTAGCATCTTAATGAGAGTTTAAAATATGAGCTAATACTATAATAAATAAATTATATTCAATAAAAATATTAAATTTAAAAGTGGCATCATCAACACGGTATTGAAACATATCCTTCAAGGTCATCAGTTACGTATATATATATTTAAAGCTTACATTCAAATCTCACGCCCCCCCAAAGTTTTTATTTCATTTTGGTTTTGCTAACTAGCCTTTGATAATTAAGAGAAAAGCAAAACTCGAGTTAGCTCTTTCCATAATGACCTTGAAACTGTCCACCAGCGCACTTTTATGAAAAGGATACAAAGTTTATTATTGAAATCCTTCAGAATGTCATTCCAAGTGATATCTAACAAATGCCGTATTCCTGATGCTTGTTTCCCTACCTCCTATATACCCTTACTGTGACACATTCCTTTAATGAGCTATCCCCACTAACACATATACGTTTTTTAATTAACATAAATGAGAATAATACAATTCCGCTTTTAAGTAGAGGTTTCATGACTATCAAGGCTTTTTGAATAAAACGAATTAAAAATGATAAACTTTGTGAAGGCTACCGACAGAAGTCACAACCGAATAGATAATAACAACTTACTTGTAATAGATCAAATCTTTTTTCGGAAGATTTTTTACGAGCCTCTATCACTTGGATCAATGTTGACCTAATTTTCATAAGTTCGACCCTTTGACCTGGTCTCTGATTAAACATTTCTAATAAATACACAAGGATCGGTTTTATTTCAGCAAACGTTAAAACAACCGCAGCTTTCAACGTTGAAAGGTTCTAAATAAAAATTATTTCCAATATGCACGAAAATAATAATAATAATAATAATAATAATAATAATAATAATAATAATAATAATAATAATAATAATAATAATAATAATAATAATAATAATAATAATAATAATAATAATAATAATAATAATAGTATAAAGTGATGATTTCTTGGTAGCAGCATTAATAAAATTTTAAACAATTAAATGATAATTTAAGCCAGCGGTTCTTAAGCATTTTTGGTCACGACCCAATATCCAAAAATATTTCTCAAAAAAATTTTTAAATAATTAAAGTACTCAAAACAATTTTTTTTAAATTAAAAATTCAATACTATTTTTTATTATTATGATCATTAAAAAAGCTATTTTTGGTTAATAGTCATAGGAATTTTCTTATAAAGCAAATTTTAAGCAAAAGTTCGCTTGAAATGTAAAAATTTTTTCAAAGAATATTGAATTTGCCTCAATTTGTCAAAATGCTCCACGACCCAAAAGTGGGTCACGACCCACGTTTAAGAACCGCTGATTTAAGCCTTTTGCTGCAAATAATATATTTAATACAAATGAAAAAATTATCGACTATATGTATGATATTCATTTTATTGAATATATTATTCGCAGCAAAAGGCTTAAATTATCATTTAATTTTTTAAATAATAATAATAATAATAATAATAATAATAATAATAATAATAATAATAATAATAATAATAATAATAATAATAATATTTGATACAATTAATAATAAAAGTGATGATAATAAAATTGAAAATATTAATAAATAGTGTTAGCTCAAATATACACATTAAATAACCATTCGACCTTCAGCACATTTGAAGGCATTTCACAGTCCAGCATATTTGTTAATCAATAAATTAGCACTTTGCACCACATTTACACTGTAGAATAAATCTCACCATTTCCTTGAGAAACTTTTTCAATGACACGATAAAAGGATGAGTGACATTGGTCTGACAGTCGGTGTCAACTCCGAAGGCGCATTTACAGATTATATCCATTGTCAGTCGCTGTAAATACTCTTGGATATTAATACAGTCGGCTTGTCCATTATCTCGCTCATTCAATTTGTTGACGAATGAAGCAATTGATTCGTCAACCATTGGAAACATCCTGCGCATTTTAGAGTCAGAGAATGCCGGGTTGATTGTGGTTCTTAAGCGTTTCCATCGTTTTCCGCGAGCCAGAAACATGCTGACCTATTATTATTATTATTATTATTATTATTATTATTATTATTATTATTATTATTATTATTATTATTATTATTATTATTATTATTATTATTATTATTATTATTATTAATATTATTATTATTATTATTATTATTATTATTATTATTATTAATATTATTATTATTATTATTATTATTATTAATTATTATTATTATTATTATTATTATTATTATTATTATTATTATTATTATTATTATTATTATTTATTATTATTATTATGATTATTATTATTATTATTATTATTATTATTATTATTATTATTATTATTATTGTTATTATTATTATTATTATTATTATTTATTATTTATTATTATTATGATTATTATTATTATTTATTATTTATTATTATTATTATTATTATTATTATTATTATTAATTATTATTATTATTAATTATTATTATTATTATTATTATTATTATTATTATTATTATTATTATTATTATTATTATTATTATTATTATTAATATTATTATTATTATTATTATTATTATTATTATTATTATTAATATTATTATTATTATTATTATTATTATTATTAATTATTATTATTATTATTATTATTATTATTATTATTATTATTATTATTATTATTTATTATTATTATTATGATTATTATTATTATTATTATTATTATTATTATTATTATTATTATTATTATTATTGTTATTATTATTATTATTATTATTATTTATTATTTATTATTATTATGATTATTATTATTATTTATTATTTATTATTATTATTATTATTATTATTATTATTATTAATTATTATTATTATTAATTATTATTATTATTATTATTATTATTATTATTATTATTATTATTATTATTTATTATCATTATTATTATGATTATTATTATTGTTATTATTATTATTAATTATTATTATTATTATTATTATTATTATTATTATTATTATTATTTATTATTATTATTATGATTATTATTATTATTATTATTATTATTATTATTATTATTATTATTATTTATTATTATTATGATTATTATTATTATTTATTATTTATTATTATTATTATTATTATTATTATTATTATTAATTATTATTATTATTAATTATTATTATTATTATTATTATTATTATTATTATTATTATTATTATTTATTATCATTATTATTATGATTATTATTATTGTTATTATTATTATTAATTATTATTATTATTATTATTATTTTTATTGAATTTACTTTTTCATCTTCGTCTGGATTCTTCTGCATTGGAAACAGTTTTCCTTCCATGGAAACAACTGAATTGCTTTACCATCACCTCTTGCAAAAGATCAGGATCACCAATGACCACATTCGGAGTCGGTCCCTCGAAGTATACAAAGACTTTCCCAAACTCTTTTTGCCATTTAATCAGTAACTCGTAGAACGTATTATTTCGATACTCGATCAAATTACCAAAAAGGAAATTCGGTGACGGACCAGGAATGTTATATTTAGCAAACGAAGCAAACTTCCTTCGACGATACAAGTAAAAGAGAATTAAAAGGGTTAATAATAAAGAAATGATAATCAACATATTTTAAGTAAAAATATTTGATAAAATTAAGCTAAAATCTTTTTTAAAATTACTTGAAAATGACCTTGAATTTACATAATTTTACTTAGTTTAAACAAAACATTTAATTGGTTGACTATATTTAACAAATTCATTTTTACATTCATTTTATATATTTCATTTCATTTCTTTCTATTTTATTTACACATTCAATTTACCTAATTTATTCCAATAATGAAAAAAAATTATAAGATTACCTTTCATCATTAGATCTTAATTTTCTAAATACCGCAAAATCTGGTCAAGTAGCAGCCATGTTTGAAGTTGTTAAAACCCAGAGTTTGAAATCTGCTATTGAAGAAGAGTGACTGGTGTCCATTCCAAAATTGACCACATTCTATGATGAGTTGTCAGAGAAAGATATTTTATTAGAAATAGTATGGGGTGTCGTGAAAGGGTGACACCAACCGTAGTGACGCCACTGATACAAAGTATTAAAAAAGAATAAATGGTTTGTGCGATTTATTAAAGTATTAAAAACTGATGTTTAGTAAGTAGCGACGGAAATCATTTTACAATATAAGTTTTCTTTTTCCTCTTTGATTTCCTTTTGTTTACGATTTTTTTATCTTCATTTAATTTAAGTTTTTTCAAGGTTTTCTATTAGCACAAAATTTCATTGCTGCCCTTTTGAGATGATATGAGGAAATTTGTGTTAAACAGAAAACCTTGATCTATAGTTCTTTCAGTTTCCTGACGAACTACTTAGATTAATCTTTCAGATATTAACATTTCACTATATAATCCAAAGTTGTTGATTTTTACTTTATTCCCAAAACCTTCATAAAGAAAGCAGGTCGATACAGTTAGGGAACCACCACGATGCGTAACGGTGCTTTTGATGTACTACATTCTGAGGCAATATTTTAGCTAACATTATACTCAAAACTAACATTACATGCTTATGATTTCGAATCTTTTTTGATCCCTGGGTCTCTCTGAATTTGGTAACTCCAACGCTTTATTTATTAACCTTTATTTAATAAAAAAATACTATTTTTGGGGTACATGATTTGCTTAACAGATCAAGTACATATGTTAACCTTTTCTGAATTTACCTATGTTTACTTTGTAATTTTTGTCTGCTATTCGTTTGTTTTAATTTTTAAATAAAGGGGGGAGTTATTATCATAACACATAGGTCGTACTCAGAATAGTTAAAAATATAAAAAACATTTATGTCAACAAAAATCCCAATTAAATTTTAAAATAATTTTAATTAGTTAATTATAGATTAATTATAGTTGTGCTGATAGAAAGCGGTATAAAACTTGATCCACTAATATTGCTTACAAAGCCCCAAGGTACCCAATTACATATTCATTGAATGATTTATTTATTTAATTTAATTAAATTAGGACTGGATAATATCACTGTATTTCCTTGCCCAAGGTTATGCACAAAATTCAACCAAAATTATTTAGTAACATCTTTTCTATTTTGTTTTCTTTTAGCATTTCATTTATATTATCAATATTATATTATCAATATTATAATTAATTAGTTATCAATTTTCAATTATATAATTTTTTTAATTTTCTCATTATATTTTTGCTTACCAGATTTACTAAATTTCATTTTATTAAAAAATAGAATTTAATCTAATTGATAAATAAGTAAATAAATTATATATAATAAATAATATATTAATATATAAATTACAAACTTTATTTTTAATCTAATTTCTTCTTTTAATAAAAATTTAATAAAGATTTGTTACCAAAATTCAACCTTGAATATTTGTTTAAATATATTAAAATGTTCTTTGAAATTGGTATATAATCTTGAATTGAATTTGATTTCAAAATTCAAAATTATAATACAATTTGAAATGTTAACAGAATTATTAATAATATTTTTTATTATTAATTAATAATTAATTTTTAATCATATTTTTATTAGAGTGATACAAAGAACTTGTTGAAAGGGATCTCATGTGTTTGTGGGGGCTTCCTTATCCAGTTCTCCCTTGGAACGATTTATACATTTGGTAACGTTTCTCATAACCTTCCTCATAATGATGTTTCCTAATCTCAGGCAACATGAGCCCCTATATAGCTTCATATTTGAAATATCGTACTAGCAATACCTGGGTAACCAATGGGGACATGGTTTGGATATTCTCGCTGGCGGTGTTTTCACAGGCCTTCACCATGTCTCTCGGAGGACTTCTAGAAAAGAAAATAGGACCCAGATTGACATGTTGGATTGGCAGTTGGACAATGAGGTTATTTGGCTATTCCTATGTGGAATCTGGTTTATTCCATTTACAATTCAGCTTAGGTACAGTGCTGACATATTTTGCTCTCAAGTACAATTTGTGGGCCGTCATTGTCACTTATGGATTCATTTTTGGAATAGGGACCGGACTGACATATTCCGTTGCCTTAGCAACTCCAATGAAGGTTTCAAGATCTATTATAATTCCTTCATTAATAATTTTTAGTGGTTTCCTCTTCATCGAGGTCTCGTAGCAGGAGCAGTTGTTGCGGGGTACGGATTAGGGTCCTTGATATTCAATATCATACAGACTCAGTTCATTAATCCTATGAACATCTCTCCAAACTCAACTTTAACTGTTGAAAAGTAATAATAATAATAATAATAATAATAATAATAATAATAATAATAATAATAATAATAATAATAATAATAATAATAATAATAATAATAATAGTAATAATAATAATAATAATAATAATAATAATAATAATAATAATAATAATAATAATAATAATAATAATAATAATAATAATAATAATAATAATAATAATAGTAATAATAATAATAATAATAATAATAATAATAATAATAATAATAATAATAATAATAATAATAATAATAATAATAATAATAATAATAATAATAATAATAATAATAATAATAATAATAATAATAATAATAATAATAATAATAATAATAATAATAATAATAATAATAATATTAATAATGCGTAATGAGAAGTAGGTATGAGCAGATGTCAAACACCTACAATAATCTGTTTGTTAATAATATTGTCTAGCTTTCAACAGTTAAATAAATGTAAAGAATTAAGTTAAATTTTTTTTAAATTTAAAAATAATTTCATAACTTAGGAATTAAATAAGTTGTTTAAATGCATAAAATAGGCTACGCCCTTAGGAAAAATCGGGAATATTAAGAGCATATTCTTTAAAGGTTTATGAATTTAAAAATTTCATTTTTAAAAAAATTATTATTATTATTATTACATTTAAAACAAACAATTTTGTGTGCTTTTAACATAAAAAAATAATCAATAAATATTTTATTTTTAGCATTTATTAAAGTTTATTTTTCATTTATTAGTTTACCTTTCACATAGCGAGACCCATGAAACTAATTTTCCGAGACCCCTCAAAGGCTTTACTTACATACCAAGAATTTAATCAACTATATCTTGATGGGAATCATTCTACATAATTATATCAACTACTATTTCATTAATTAAATTTATAATAATAATAATAATAATAATAATAATAATAATAATAATAATAATAATAATAATAATAATAATAATAAGAAGAAGAAGAAGAAGAAGAAGAAGGAAGAAGAAGAAGAAGGAAGAAAAGATTTATTTTTTATCAATATACTTAAGATTATTTAAATAGTTTATTTTAAATATTGATTTAAAAAAAAATTAATTAGTTCTTAAAAATTAATTAATAAATAAATTAAAATAATATCGTTTTTGGAGACAAATAATAATTGTTGATGAAATATATTATAATAGTATTATAAGAATTTCTTTCGATTTTCACCTCTGATTCCTATTCAATTGGCATTGTATATATCAAAAACTTGACTATGAATCAGTAAATAGTATCGATATGTTTTTTTATATCGTTACTGATTCATAGTTAATTTTTTTATAAATACAATATGATGATAATATTGTTTTCTAAAATTTGCATATTAACTGAAAAGCTTTCATATTAAAAATTATTATTAATTTAAACCAATCACAAGTTTAAGAAAAAAATTATTTTTTTTGCAGTCAATTCAATAATACGGTTTTTGATTTAATTTTTTTTTAATTTCACCTTACCTTTTTAATATTTTAAAAATACACACTAATGAAAAAAAAAACTTTTTTAAAAAATTCATTTTATTAATTCAATTGAAGGTGGATGATAAGGTGGATAACCTATTCGAAAGCCACTAAATTATATACCAAACTGAATATGATTGTTAAAGTTCTTTTCAGTAAAACAAATATTATTCCTTAAAATAATAAAAATTGGGAGGTACCTATTAAACCCTCTCTATTAATACCTTATATATTTCTAAAGAAATAAAATAAAACTTTGACAATTCGATACTTAAAATTAGCTCCTACCTTCACCAGGAGTCATTATCATCATTTGACTACCCTTCTCCTGTGTTCATTTTTAATATATTTTACTGACATTTTATAATTCCCAAAATTATATGTTGTCATTTAAACAAAATAAAATTATATTTTCTGATTCGGTAATTAGAAATAAATTTAAAAAATAATATTTCAAAATAATTTTAAACCAAATTTTAAATTGAATTCGGTTACTCAACTTTTACAATTGGTATTGAAGTCGTAAAATTTGATGGCGAGAACTGACCACTTGCCGTTAGTTTTATCACATGGGTTATCAGCATAAGGGTTCATGAGTAAGTCACGGTGCAAAGCTTGGGAATTGGCATGCCAGCATAAAATTTTACATGAGGTTGATAAGGATTTTGATTCAACTTTATTTCAAGGTCATTAATAACATTGTTAATCATATTACGACGCAATGCTGAAAAAGCAAATTGTTACATTTGATGAAGGATAATACTTTGAGCCTTAAAGGGTAACATTCAGCTTACAAGGAAAAATTAATTTAATTTTATTTGTTATTATTAAATAATTTTAGTGCAACATCAAAAGAGGCGCAATAATAAATGGTAACCTTGACAATTTTCAAATATGTTACATTAATACTGTCAATTGTATCAGAAATTCCTAATTTATATTAAATATGTTATACGTATGTAATTTGATTCTTCGGATATCACTGAGGTCTTTTCCCCAAATTATAAAGTATGGCAAACTTGTAACTCAACAAAGGACAAAAAGAATTCAGTTTCTGTCTCCCTCTTGCTGTTGTATGCTATCAATCCACATATAAATTCACTAATAAATTATAAACAGAATTAAACATATTTTTTATTCTTTAATTCTATTATATGCTTGTGTGTATTTTCTGCGCTGGACTTCACTTATTGGATTTCTTCAGCAACTTCAATGATTTCGTTAGGCATGTTTGTATCGTAGTAATTTGATATTGACAAATACATTTACATCTTTTATACAATTGTTTTGTGTCATAACGTCAATAAGAAAATTCATTTACCAATATTCAAAATTAAGGAACCCTTTAAGGGTGTTATTTTCTCTTAGTAAATTATTTATCTAATTTTTTATGTCATGATTTGCGTTTGTATTCCAATGAAATTCTTTATGTATTTTTTGGGGTTTCCATGGTCATCGGCGTTGACACTGACAAGGGGAAAAAATTGAACCAAAACCAAGGTTGTTTACATTGTTTATAATAGGACGCGATATTTACCAAAAAGAAGTAAAATGCAATTAGAAAAGAATTTCCTGAAAAACCAAATCAATAGTCACTTGAAAATGTTTTCAGAAACAATAATTGTCAACAAATAATTTATAAGTTATTATATGAAAGGTTTTCCTAGATTTTGTCATTGGTTAAACCTGTATTTTATTATTATTATTATTATTATTATTATTATTATTATTATTATTATTATTATTATTATTATTATTATTATTATTATTATTATTATTATTATTATTATTATTATTATTATTATTATTATTATTATTATTATTATTATTATTATTATTATTATTATTATTATTATTATTATTATTATTATTATTATTATTATTATTATTATTATTATAATTATTAATTTGATTATTAGATATTTTACTGACCCAGGAGTCCTGGACAATATTACCCTTGTGCTTTGTCCTTATTGGTATTATTTATTCAATCATTCAATTTGTAGGAGTTATCCTATTAATAAATCCGGATGTCAAAAAATATTATGACGATGTAATTTTATTTTTTATTTTTATTATTTTTATTTCACCTTAATGATGCATAAATATTGTATCTTTTAATCATTACCTTAAGATATTTACTTTTCAATCAAATTTTTTTACATAAAAGTTGAAATCCTTTTACATGAATTATTTATTGATTGTGATATGATAAGGGGCCCCTCCAATAGGTGCAAGGCTGTCATCAAATGAAATAAATTAAAATTTTCATTTAGAAAACTTTTCCCGAAATCATTAGTTTCATTATTTGCCGGTTGATTATTTTGTCATATTCAACTTATGAAAAACCTTTACAAGGCCTGGAGCGATTATAGTTGTAAAATATTATATATTCAGCTAAATGACATCAGAAGTTCTACAGAAGACTGAAAATAATATAACTAATATTTGTTATGAAATATGATATATATTTTACAGATTCTTAAAGGTTCATTCAAACAAATATACAAAAGGAGTTAAAATTAAACAAGTGCAACACGCGTTTACGTACTAATCTCAGAATGACGGGGATCCTAAAATATAAGAGACCAGAATAATTAATTAACTACCTTTATTAATAATTCAAATTAAAGAAATCATAAAAAATATTTAATATGTTTCACCATTGATTGAATATTTTCAATTTATTCGCTCCTGATATGCCAATCAATAAATTTCAATGAATTCAAACAAAAATTATTGATTTATTATCATATGAAAATCAAATATTTAATGAAAATTTAATTTAAATTTAGAATTTTTCCAAAAATTGATTTATTTTGTCAGCAAAGTTGAGATGTAAACAAATTAATACTTTTTATTGATGGTTTGTTTTAATACTGAATATAATATAGAATTCATTTAATATTTATTAATTTAATAATTTTAATTTGGTTCTCTTCAATTTTTTGTTTTTAGATGGGAAATTATATTTTATTTTCGTCATTATATATATGACTAATAATTTTATTTTGGTTCAGGAGGAAAAGTTATTGGAAGAAACTTCAAGCATCGAAGAAAATGAGTAACTTCTATTTATTTATTTATTACAAGTCATTTACGGGGTTCACCTAATGGCTGAGGGGGGGGGGGGTAAATTATTCTGAAATGCTTCCTTGATTCTACAGGGGATAATATTCATAAAGGATTGGTTACTAAACTGCAAACATGTCGAATATTAAGTCTCATTTTGATTGTTTTCCTTTAAAAATATGGAAGATCTTATAATATACATTTCAACGGTGTTTAAACTTATATTCATTTTATACTAATTTGTTGCCAAGGATATCCTAGTAAAGGGTTTAGGACTGCATAAAAGAATAAATATTTATCATTTGCCTTGGATTTTCCTTTAAGATTTTCTCTTACTATTAATAAAAACATTGAAGGAAGCCTTTGGCTTATTTATATCAATAGGAAGAGTCAGTACCAAGCTACGAATTATCTGCATATATTTCTCTTTCAAAATATCCCTAAAATACCCCCTCCCTCCTCCCCCTCTGTTTACCGGTGACATTTACTTATTTAGATCTTTTTAGCCTTTTATGCTATAAATTGTACTAACATATCCATAATAATTTCTAGGCTTTCTGTACCAACTGGGCGAGATTATGAAGTAATGGAATCAGTACGAGAATGCCGTTTTTGGATTTTATGGAGCACATTTTTCTTCAATGGGGTGGTAATCGTCACGATATCATCACTATATAAAGTATTCCCTTTGCCTACTATCATTGGTCTTAGATTTTCCTTAGAGTTTCGGTCAAACTTTCATTAGCAATGACAAATTCTTTGCAATTGTTGGAGCCATAGCAGCGATTTTTAATTCTGGTGGACGATTAATTTGGGGACGGTTGTTAGACACGTTTTCTTACAGGGTTTTACATTTTCTTCCTAATTTCAATTATAAAACGATTTTTCAAATTTAAGAGGATCATGTCAACTCTTACCATTCTGATGTCAGTTGTAATGGGAACGTTTTATTTTTCAAGCATGATCAAATCAGTCCTCATCGGTCAAATAGTATACGCAATTTATGTTTGTCTGTTATTCTTTTGCTTGGCTGGAAGTTTTGCAATGCTTCCGGCTACCACATCACATTGTTTTGGTAGCACAAACTTAGCAATAACCTACGGGATCGTTTTTACTGGATATGTAAGTCGTATTTTATTTAGATTTATTATTAAGTTCTTTATCTTATTCTTGATTCTAATAAAGTCAACTTTTGTCGTTATTATTTCGTTAACATAAATTAAATGAAAAGTTTTATGCTTTGTCTCTCCTTTCTCTTAATTTCTTCTATTCTTTTTTGATGACTGAACCAAAAATTCGTGCCTAAAAATGAAATGTAAATATAAAAAAAATCAATAGTGAAAAATATAGACTTTACTAATAATGAAATAGTAATTTGAAAGTCAAACATTATTAATTGTCATATTTCTCTAATTATATATCTTCCACTGTCACACAATCAAGTAAACTTAAATTCAAAATCTATTAATTTACTACAGATATTCAAACAACGAATGATAATCAATTAGTAATTATAATTCATAGCACACACACACACGTGCACACACATCATGACTACCAGTGCTTCCGTGGAGCTGATTGGTTATGTTGACCTTGTTGGTTTTCATAATCGAATGCTTATAGTAGTAAAAGGATAATGAATTTATTTGGCAATATGATCTTGTGAGAGGAGTTGTGTACAAAAGTCAAACATATATAAACATATGTAAAATACGCTTCACAAAATTTGTACTAAAACAGAACCAAAGTTACCATCCCAAATTAATAGTTTTCAACTATTGAGGCATTATAGTACCTTCTACATTTATGACCCCCGTACAGAAGGTCAGAAAGTCATTGCTTTATAATATAAGTGATAATAATATAAAAGTATACAGATATATATATATATATATATATACAAATATTATTATTATTATTATTATTATTATTATTATTATTATTAGAATAATTTATTTCTAATTAAATCTTGGGTTGACATGCTATAGGCCTGTAAGCCCGCACATTTTCTCATAAGATTGAATAAAATATCTCAATTGAATTTTATAATTATTTACAAAAACTTATTCAAATAATATTTATTATTTATTTTTATAAAACTTTCATCAAATATTTATATATTAAATAATTTTGCATAAATTTTTTGTTTGAATCAAACAAAATTGTGTGAAATTTTAATTTCTGTTAAATGCTTATATAATTGATTTTTGTTTGTTTTCATTTCAAACTATACATAAACATTTGTTATTTGTTTATCAGATAAACAAAAAAAGGGCAAAAAAAATTGAAAACGAAAATATTTGATCAAATGTGAAAAAGATAAAATACTTTTGCTCTTTCTTTAGATATTGGAGCCTTGATAATAAATGTTTATTTGACAATTTCTTATCATTGACATTTCCCATAATAAATATTTATTTACTAATAATGATATTATGTCATTTTAATGTTTGTACACAATGGGACTGAGATGGATTTGTGTTGAATTGTTAGTAAATTTAATTGATAATTAAATAATTAATTAATATATATAAATTAATTTAATCCTTTATTTAAGGCTATGTCGAGTATCTTAGGAGCTTTAGTTACAAGTAATCTTTTAGAAGTCATTGAATATTGGGGGCAATTTCTCCTTGCAACAAGCTCGGCAATAATGAGTAAAACAAACAATTTATATAAAAAAAGTTTTACATACTTTTTCAGGTTTAATTCTGACGCAATTTTTCCCCACGAAGTCCTCCCGTTTGAGCAAGTGAACGTCTTTTGGAAGTGCCGGATCGAGAGCATTTATTCACTCGATGTTTAGAATTAAAATTATTTGTTGTAGGATATTGTGAATTTATGACTTTTTCGGTTCGGTTTTAGCATTAATTTTGTTGATAATTATTTCAAGAGCTTTCATTAGTATTTCTATTTCATATGGTGGTTAATAAATATAAGACTTTGAATAGTTCATTATTTTTCACTTTTTTAATTCATTTTATCTATACTACTTATAATTATATTTAGTAGAAAACGGTAGTTTCTTGTGTAATAGCATAAATTAAATGTTAATTACTTGATAAAGGACAAGTTGAGCCTTGCTGGAAATTTTGCGTTTTATTAGCTGAGAATTTTCGATTATGAAATAATCATTTCCAATTGGTTTAAGAAAATTGCTGGAATGATTAGAGCAATATTTATATTATCTGAATTCTGATTGGATATAAATCTAACCTAAATAATATATGATTTAAAAATTTAATAAACAATTTCAAATTACAAAAAACCCTCTTTTAATTTTTTCCTTGATTTCTTTTGATTTTTACATATTTTTATATTTTAAAATTTTTTTAAAGTAATTTTACAATCTGTTAAAATAATAAAACAATCAATTGAATAGGATATAGATACAACTCACCATTCTCATACAATTTGAAAAAAATGGTGAAATTAGAGACAATCTTTTCTAAACAAAAGATTTCTCGGATAACTTTTTGCTTTACTGTCTCACTAAATTAAACAATTAAAAAGAAACTTACATATTTAGGGAGCGGATGGCGGGTGGTTAAAATTAAAGTGATTGATTTTATCATTACAAATTAATCATATATAAATAGGTTATCCGGTCGCAGGTGGTACATCCCAACATCATCATCTTTGAAGGTTCAAAAAGCAATTGTGAACATCCAAAACACTGGTCCTGTGTGTTTCATATATAGTGTATTGGCACTATTAAAACGTGATGTAGTTCGCGCACATAGAAACCGCGTTTACTCACGCACAAATTAATTAAGCGAACTAAATTATGACCCCATTAGAGATTGCCCCATGAAATTATGTACCCAATTTGAGAAAAGGAATGAGCATTTGACGCTTGCAAATAATGTAGTATCATATGATGAAAAACCATCTAAAAATATTCAAAATGATGATATAAATTATATACACCATCACCCACAGTTAGATATAATTCACCGGTCCAAGCTTATATTTCTTCTTCTTTTAGAGGACGGTGATAATTTTCACTATACCGCAACTTTTGACTTGGATAAGTTAATGAACCTTCACCCTAGTAGAACATGTAATGTTCAAATTTGTGTTAATTGGTGCCCCCATTGTCTAAAAAATCATTTGGCACGCAATTTGCATTGTGCATCAAAATAAGTAGGTACCACATTATATTTATTATCGAAAAATAAAAATGTTAAATTTAAAAATTGGCGTAAACCGTTACACTCCTATTCGTAATATATGCGGACTTTGAGGCAATTTTACTGGGGGATATCATACATCAACAAAAACATTACACAAATGCTAATACATATTTTATTTATATTGGTGATGATTACTGTTTTGAAGAAGATGCAGGAAATTGCTCTCACAATTCTCCTGCCATTTTATAATATACACGGTAGAAAACCTTAGGGAACTTTATCTTTGATTGAGGAACGTGAGTTCAAAAATTTTCGGACCTGTTACCTTTGTAAAATATTCATTTGTGATAGAGTCTGGGACTATTGTAACTTCTCAGGTAAGTATCTCGGTACTGCTTGTAGGAATTGTAATGTTTCTGGACGAATTCAGACGAATTGTTGTTTTTTACAATTTGAGGGTGTGTTGTCTCCATAATATTTTGAAGTGTGGTCTAAATAATTTTTGTTCTTGGGAATTTAATAATATTCCAATTACTACTGAAAAATATATCTTCCTCAATTCACATACATTGACAAATTGCCTGTTCATTTTATTGACATCGTGCAGTTTGTTAATTCATCTCTTGCAAAAGTCGTTAAGAATCTTTCCAATATGTTTCTAACATCTACTTTTGATGACGCAATTGTTAGAGCAAAGGGTATTTTTCTTTATGACTTTGCTACATTGTTTGAGGTCTTTGAATCGACTTTTGAATTGCCTCCTATATGGGATTCTGTATCTAATAATGAATATGCTGTAAATTTGGACTCAGCCAAATTGCGATACAATGTTAAATTACGTTAATCTATCTAAAACTGGACGAAAGTTGAGAGGCTGATGCTCACGCATTGATCCAAGAAGAACAATGTTCTTCATTGAATGCTTCTTAAACTATATATTGAACTGAGGGCAATTTTAATTAATATACATAGAGCAATTAAATTTATACATGTACCTATATTTAAATCATACATCGATAAAAATATATATTTGCATCAGAGGTCGCAACGGGTACCTGTACCCGACGGGTACGGGTAGGGTACGGGTAAAGTTTTTAAGATTTCACAGTTGGGTAGGGTTCGGGTAACATCTGTTTACCCGAAAATTATTCTGTTTTATATCATATTTTATATCATAAAAATAGCTGGCGCGAGTGTACAGTGCACACGCAAGCATAAATCACGTTCGGGCTATTCTCTGATAAGTAGGAGTCGGGTACGGATAAACTTAATATCAAGCTACCGGGTACAGGTAGAAGTCGGGTAAAAATAAGGAAGTTTGCGACCACTGCTTTGCATTCAAATTCTACATGCGAGCTGTACGAAAATTTGTATCTAATATTAAATTTGTTTGATCTGATTGCTGCTCATCTGAATAAGAATTCGATATGTTTAGATAGGCCTAGCAATATTGGTCGATCTGTGCTAGATCTGTCTAAACTATGAATGCATTAGCTACAATATCATGAATTGGCGAAATATAGGACAGAGTTTAATTGTGAAATAAATATTGTTGGCGGTGACACTGATTCATTTTTCTCGAGGTTAAGCAAGGTAAGATTGACAATTTTATGCCGCTAATGATTAGAGACAACCTTCTAGATACTTCAAATTATGACCCTGCACATCCATTGTTCTCGTGAAACCTTGACTCTATGATAGGGAAGTTAAAGGAGGATAAAAAGGGTCTCTGATACACTGAATGGGTTTTATTAACACCCAAGAATTATAGTTTAGTGGGTACTAAGGACATAATGAGAGCTAAGACTGTAAACTTTTTGGGAACTGAGATCGCTCACCAGTCATATTTAGACTGTTATAATAACAATGACATATTTTCAATACCACATACTAAGATAGAGTCACGGAACCACCAACTATATACGATTAAAATTAATAAAATAGCATTATCAAATAACGATGACAAGCGATTACGGATGGCGGAAAAAACTAGTCTAGCATTTGGACATTACTTAAGAATTGATAACATGGATACCATTTGGGGAAATTTTCAGTTGCAGAATTCTGCGATAATTATTTTTGGGACTTTTTAAAATTTTGGAAATTTGTTTGTGATTTTTAATTTTGGGAATTTTATTCAGTTGAAAGAACTTTTCCTGTAAATATTCATGTAAATAATAATATTAAATAATAATAATAATAATAATAATAATAATAATAATAATAATAATAATAATAATAATAATAATAATAATAATAATAATAATAATAATAATAATAATAATAATAATAATAATAATAATAATACCTAAATATGTTTATAAGTTGTCTGGATGGCCATCTTCAAATAAATTATTAATGGTTTTAGTCATTTCACCTTCAGATTTTGCCTTGAGTAAAATTGCGCAGCTAAAGCGACTGAAAATACATGTTTAAATAAATCTATAAATATTTTAAATTTTTGAATGTGTTATCATCCTCATCAAATCCATTTGCCATTTATTAAATAAAACTTTATAGAATGTGTAAAGTATCCTTTCCTTCAAGTCCTTGATACCAAACCTTTTATAATTTCTCGTAGAAATATCTTCAGCATTAGTTTCTTTGGATTTTTCGCATATTGACGTGAAATTATTTTGTTTATTTGAAAATTGGATTTACAGCATTCATTATTTATAGACAACAACTAAACATTTTTGTTAATTTATAATTTTTCACATTTTAGTTAGTTATAAATAATTTTTGTTTTCTTAATATTGAAAAATAAAATTTTTGATCTTTAAATTATATTATTTTATATTATAGAAAATTATTATTAAATTAATTTAAATAAGGCTTTATATGATAATTCAAAAGAAAATAAATTGATAAATTTTTAGTTAATTTAATTCTCATAAAATTGATCTCAAATATAATATTTTGACCTTTTGTTTTATTAATATGTTTTACATCATCAGTAAATCATACTAATTCAAATATTAAGGTTCATTTTTTGATTTTTCCCTTAAACTATATTTATTTAGATGCTTTCTTATTTATTATTGTGAGGAAATTAATTAATATAAACTAATAATAATAAAATGAAAATATTAGAGTGAGTTTAATAAATGATGAAGGTAAAATTTTTAATTTTAAATATTAATTTAGATTTTGATTGAAATTAAAATTGGGATTGGAAAGCAGGGGGGGGGCAGGGAAGGTCAGTTAATGGATTGATCAAGGTGAAATTGCTAGTTTCAATTCAATTCCTACAGTACAGATGCAATATATTTTGTTTAACTATAATGAATATAATATTCTCTCGTCTTATTGTTGCCTTATTTTATTATTATTTGTATAAAATATTATTATAGAAATCAACATTTTTATTCTCAGGTGATTCAATTTATTAATTAATTTGATTAGGAATCTCATCCGTTACAACATTAATATCTGGTTGCAAATCACTAAATAATTCCATAAATTTTATTCAATATATTCAATAAAATTTGTCTTTCTCATTTTTGTTATTTAAACAAATTTCATTTTTCTTTTAAAATATTTTTCAATCTCTTCGCCTATTCTTTTATAATTCAATAAACTTTCCATATCCTTTATTACGTCTCTTTCGTAATCAAATGCCATTCGTAACCTGGCTTGTAATTCTTCTACTTATTTAACTGTCTTTGCAATATTTCTCCAATAGATCCTCGTCAATCGTACATGTAGTCAATCTTTACTGTTCTTTTTTATTGATGCCTTTAGCATCGGAATAAATCTCGCATCTTCTTATGAACTTTTCCAAGTCATCACCTTGACAAAACACCTTTAGCAATAATCTTTCGGTAATCGCGTCGGTGTTTACCGCTGCCACCATATTAGGATTCTCATCTGTTATAACATTAATATCTGGTTCCAAATCACTAAATAATTCCATAAATTTTATTCAATAAATATTACACTCAAAAACTTGTCTTTCTTATTTTTGTTATTTAAACAAATTTCAATTTTTCAATAAAAATATTTTTTAAATTTAACAAAATTTCTAATTAATCTTTAAGAATCTATCAACTTCCCCATAAATTAAATTTTTTGTTTATATTTATTGTACTAATTGCTTATGATATTAGTTATATTAATTATATTATATTATTGGTTAATTAAAAGGTATGGATGTTGATGTTGGCAAGATTGAAAGAAGCATTAATCAGCCCATAAACCTTTACCAGAGGTGAATCAACCATAATAAATAAATTTTACAAGATTTTATTATTATCATTTGTATTATTGTATAATAAGAATTAATTTGTAATTTAATTAATAAAATGTTCTTACTACAAAACAGTTTCTTTAAGTATGTTTGGAAGATGCAATTTGATTTGACCAAAGGGTATAAATTTATAGGAAAATAGGATATTTTCAAGAGTGAAAGGTTCATTTCACATAACTATAAAACCTACCAACTCACCGAATAATATCCTACAGAACTGATGGAAAACAAATAAAAGCTAGAAAATAAAAATAATAATAATAATAATAATAATAATAATAATAATAATAATAATAATAATAATAATAATAATAATGATAATAATAATAATAATAATAATAATAATAATAATAATAATAATAATAATAATAATAATAATAATAATAATAATAATAATAATAATAATAATAATAATAATAATAATAATAATAATAATAATAATAATAATAATAATAATAATAATAATATCAATAATAATTTGAGATTATAAAAACGACCTTGATTTTGTTTAAAAGAATGAATTTGAGCATTTCTATTGGTTATGATAATTTAATGAAATTTTTAGTTTACAATAATAGAAATTTATTGAAATTATGATATTTATAATTAAGTATAAAATTTATTTTAGATTCACTTAAGTGACCTAACAAAGGGTATAGCATGCGTGGCTGGCGGTTTCCTTCTACAATTTTCCCTGGGCACCATATACACGTTTGGTATAGAAATTATAGAAATATACAGTAATAAATTGTATTCCATGTTTCAGGAAATATGAGTCCATATGTCGCGTCATACTTGAAAACTCGAACAAATAATACATGGGTCAACAGTGGGCATATGGTTTGGATATTTTCCATTGCAGTATTCTCTCAGGCCTTCACAATGTCCCTAGGAGGAGTCTTGGATAAAAAGGTTGGAGCACGAATAACTTGTCTTGTTGGTAGTTGGACAATGAGGTTAATTATTGATGTAAGTCTATATCAACAATAAAAATTATCTACTTAGTATGGGAACGATTCTCACATATTTTGCAATCAAAGCAAATTTGTGGGCGGTCATAGTGACATATGGACTGATATTTGGAATGGGTACCGGACTCACATATTCTGTGGCATTAGCTACACCAATGAAAGTTAGAAATTAACTGATATTTACTGTTATTAAGTAGTGGATTTTAGTGGTTCCCCAATCGGAAAGGATTAGTAGCAGGAACAGTCGTAGCGGGATATGGCCTAGGATCATTAATTTTCAATTTGGTTCAGACAAAATTCATAAATCCAAATAATATTTCTCCAAATCCAAATTCAACAAAAACTCCAGACAAGTAAATTATATTTTTATATAATAATAATAATAATAATAATAATAATAATAATAATAATAATAATAATAATAATAATAATAATAATAATAATAATAATAATAATAATAATAATAGTAATAATAATAATAATAATAATAATAATAATAATAATAATAATAATAATAATAATAATAATAATAATAATAATAATAATAATAATAATAAAAGAATTTGATTATTGATTTGAGCACATTTAATCATCGAATGATGCAAACATTTCTTTCCCAATAAAATAAATTTTGTAATTGAGAAATTTCTCTAAGTCACCTGTGCAAAGTTGTGAGAAAAATTCGATAATATGTAAGAGAAAAAAATCGCCATTGGTGGAATCGGGAGTAAAAATTAGGGAAATAATATTTTCCTACTCACACACACACACACTCATACACACACGCGCAGAAACATTATTCTCAGACAATTCTCTATGATGCCAACGGCAACGTCTACTAGGCGTGGGCGGCTCAGTTTCTCAAATTTCCTCACAGATTTTCACTCTTGTATCTTATACGATTTGATTGAATTTTGAATTGCTGAAATACTTTTATCAAATTTATATATTTGTTGCAAATAAAATCTTTATAGAAAGCTGTTGAACAATTAATCATGGCTGAATTATAATTAGAATTGAGACCATAAAAAGGCTTAATGAAGATTCACAAGTTGCACATTTACTCATATTTTATAACAATTATTATTGATTTTGCACTATTAATTATTCCGATCATCACAGAATTGTCTGTGAATTGATCAATAATTTTTACATAATATTTTAAAAATTATGACTGAACTTCTTTTGTTTAAATGATGATGTTTATTTTTGATAGAATTAGAACTATTAGAAATATAAATAAATAATTATGAAAATAAATGAAAAGGCTACTTTAATATTTTATTCTGTTCTTTTCTATATTTTTCTTTTGGAAACTAATTAAAACAAAATAAAATATTTTGTTTTAATTATACTTTATTTACATTTTTTGAATATTTTTAGTTATATTAATTTTTATATTGAAACAAATTTACATTTATTTGCTATTTAACTTTTAATTTTTATATATTTTTCTGATATTTAAAAATGAGCAACATGTGAAACCTTTTTTGCATTACATGAATGGATTGCATAAGAACATTAAATTCACATGTGAAACTGAGACGGATTCATCCATAGCATTTCTTGACTTGTTAATTAAATGTAAAGATGAACTATATGAGACAGAAATTTACAGAAAACCAACAGATACCGGCCTCTATACTACCCCAGAGAGTTTTTGTGAATTTAAATATAAAAGAAATATGGTGAAATGATTAGTTTATCGATCATGGTGCTTATCTTCCACTTTTAAAAATTCAGTAAAAAGTGTAGATAAATTAGTTGAATTACTGGTGAAGAATGTATGAAAGTGACAGTTGATAAATGTATGAATAATGCTAAGGATCGTAGTATGAATGAATGTAGTGAATATGAGTATTGATACTAACAAACAAGATGCGCCAAAATATACGATAGTATTGCCGTATTTTGAAGGATATAAAGATGACAAAAGAAAAATAGGTAAACAGTTGGGTACATTGAATTATAGAATTGTTTCGAAATCGTGCAAAGTACGTAGTATGTTTGTTAGTAAATCTCAAACGCCGGTTGGATTGTGTTCGGAGCTCGTTTATCAATTCACATGTAATGGTTGTAACGCCACATACATTGGAGAAACTCCCCGTCATCTCTGTACTCGAGTTCAAGAACACTGTCGACTGAAAGGAGTGTCCAATATTAAAGATCATAATAAAGTCTGTATGAGAGAATTATGAATGTCTGACTTTTAAAATCTTATCAAAAAGTTTTGATAATTGTTTTGAGCGTGTGATATGTGAAGCATTATTGATAAGAACTTTTAATCCTAAAATCAATGTGCAGAATGCAGTGAATACGTGTGTCCTGAATGTTTTTAATTAAATTTTTGTATGTTGATGTATATTGAATAATAGTTATGTTAAATAATTAAAAAAATAATTAAAATAATATTTTTAAATAATTTTTAAAGTTTAAAATAATTGTTTAAAATTGTTATTTATAATTAAAAAATTTATAGATTTTATAATTTGTTTATATATTATCAATATAGTATAGTTATTCATCCGTCGTGAATGTAGGTAACCTGATGATGGTGATTGTGATGCTATCGAAATATATAGTGAAAAAGATGTACGAATGGCGATTTTTATTAATAAAATCTTTACCGTGTTTATTTAGGAATTTATTTTGATTTATTAATTAATATTAATTATTTATTATATAAATATTTATTAGCTATTATCGCTATGCTTTGATTGACAAATAAATAAAATAACAAATAAATAATTAGGAAATTTTAATAATAGAAACATAACAAGGAAAAATTTTCTGTTCATAAAATAATAATTAAAAGTTAACTATAATATTTTTAAGGAATTTCTTAAATAAATTTCTTTGCTGTTTTCCATGATTTGACACATTAATAAAACAAATAATAAATTAATAAAACATATTAATGCTAAATACGATATCTAAACAAGAAATTATAAAATAATATTTGAAATTTAAATTTTTCAATTTTAAACAATTTATATCACTGTACCTTTTTGAGGTTAAGTTCAGGGAAGGCCAAACGCTATTTTTAAAGGATAAATTAATATATGAAATTATTATTATAGTAAATCTATATAGATCTATTTAGGGATGCGAGTACAACTTATAATATCTACATTTACAAAAAGGATCGCAGGTTTCATAATATTTATGGAAATGATAATATGAATGGTTAAGAATATTATTTATGCACGTCTTCTGATATTGTGTGCATTTTTGCTAAGTTGGCAGTTCTATCAACAAGTTATATATTGTATAGCGCTCGATTTACTTTGGGCAGCTTCGTTACACATGTATGCTAATTAATTGCCTGCATAAGTGTTAAAAGTATTTAAATGTGTTTAACTGTTTATAACATTTCACGTTCTATCCCATCCTTCACTCATATTCTTTGTTAGTACTTTCTAAAATATTTAATTTTACTTCAGGCTCCGGTGCCAATTTTATTAATTACTTTCTTTTTATTTTTATTTATGTATTCATAGGGCATTATTTATACACGTAACACGAGGAATTTTGTCCCAGTAACCTGAGACTCTAGGAAAAGATCCTGAACTAGTTTGAACTAAGATATGACAACTGCAAAACATTTGACTGATTTAAAAATTTTTAAAAATTTAACAGATGCATTTTATAAAATGTTGACGTTCGATAATTGAAATATTTAGTTGAGCGATAAAAAATTGGATCATAAAAACCTCAATAAATTAATTAATTAAATTTATTTCCCAATATAATCCTACGGAGATATGAAATAATAAATTAATTTTATGACAATATTACAGAAATGTTGAATTAATTAAAATTTTCTTTATTCATTTTGAAATTAACTTTTTGTGAATTTTCTAAATTTTTTACACGAAATGGATTTTAGAATTTTAGATTAAATTAATTTCGCCTTAACAAGGCAGCCATTAATATTATTATTTTTCAAACTTATTTACTATTTCTTTAGAAATGATCGGATCAATTGTCTTGAATAAAATTATTGTTAGCCATTAAATCCGATTAAATTCAAGGTAAAAGCATGATTTCGATAGTTTTTATCTATTTCCTCGAATACTAATTTTCATTCTATTCATTAAAACAAAATAATCTCTTTTCGTTTAAAATAAAAAAATATCATAAATGATAAAATGAAATTAATTAAAATAATTAATATTAAATATTAATTTATTAATTCTAATTTTCATTTCTGCTTTTGAAGTAATTTTATTGGTTTATTTGATTGCCCTATCACGTTGCTATGTTATATAAACTAATATAATTAATATCTGTACAGAAATGCCATAATGTTTTATTCATAATTCTTGAATGTTTGAGTCATTAGATTATCTCATTATTTATTATTTATTAATATTAAAAAAAAAACTTTTCATTTTATAATGTTTAAATCAGATTTATATCCAATGAAAATCCAGATAAAATATTTTAAGCATTCATTCAAAATTTCACTTAATAATATCTAAAATTTGCAACAAAATATTTTGTCAAAAATTTTATTTTTAATAATATAAGATGTTCAAACATTCAAACAAACATTAATTTTTTTTTGATTTAACAATATTTAATTAATTAGATATTAGCATTATTATAACTTTTATTTCTTCAAATTTCACCACTGATTATTTTTTCCATTGAATTTATTAAAGAGAGGGCTTGAAGACTATAATTCAGTAATATATCGATGTTTGTTGATACTCACGAATTTTCGGCACTGCCTTTTTCAAGAAAATTCACTTGAAAAAGGCAGTGCGGAAAATTCGTGAGTATCAACAAACATCGATATATTACTGATTTATAGTCTTCAAGCCCTCTTTTTAATAAATTCAATAGATATTAGCAATCACAAAAATTAATTAAAATTCATAATATTAATAAAAATAAAATTAAAATTTTAAATTAAAATAAAAAAAATCATTTTTAAAAGTATGACAGATTTGTTTAGATACATGAGTGAATAAATTGTTTATTTTTCCATGTTTAGTTTTCCATGTTTAGTTTTCCACAACTGTATTATGACGAGTACTTACTCTAATTAAAATAATATTAATAATTATATATAAAATATTAATTTATTGCAATTGTGCATGATTATAATATTTATAAATTATGCTTGCAATCACTGTCAAATTTTTTTAATATTTTTTATTCGCATTTTGAAATTAATATTTTCATGAGCACTAATTTAATTATTATTATTTATTATTTTATATTTTATTCGGTTAAAGCACATATTTTACACTATTTTTTATAAAATTTTCCAAAAGAAAAATATTTTTTATTTTAGATATTTTACTGATCCAAAGGTATTGGATAATATTCCGATATGCTTTGTTGTAATTGGAGGAACTTACGCGGTCATTCAACTAATAGGAGTCATCATCCTAACCGATTCGTCTCAGAGGAAATCTTCGGGAGAGGTATTAATGCCTGTTGTCTCAAAGCAAAATGGTGTAATTGTGGTAATGTTGACCTTGGTTTTGTTATTTTTATTTTATTTGTCTTGTTTAGAATTTATTTTTATTTCAATAATTATAAAATTTAATATTTCAATGAAATAATAATAATAATAATAATAATAATAATAATAATAATAATAATAATAATAATAATAATAATAATAATAATAATAATAATAATAATAATAATAATAATAATAATAATAATAATAATAATAATAATAATAATAATAATAATAATAATAATAATAAATAACAGTTATAAACAAGTCGAATACCTTGAGCGGAATTATTTTCTGGTTGCGTAGAAGCTAGAGAGCGAGATGCAGAAAAAGGCGGCAAATGGAGTACCGTATTCCTTCATATTCATGTTTAAACAAAGTTCACGGGGTGCCGTGTGTGATGTTCTATGCAGTACGCGGTATGGACACCTTGCGTTTTTTGTTATTAAATTAAACAGTAAAATACAGTAAATATAAATATAATAAAAACCAGTAAATACAAAATGTAAATTGCATGGTAATTTTAGACAAAAAAAGAATAAATTTCGATTACCAACACCAAAAAGTTGTCCTTCAAATTTCCCACTATACATACGTGTAAAAATGAATTTTTGGACAAGTTTACAAAGGTTATTTATGAGAAGGCTCCATTGACAATGAAAATCATAGACTCTTGTATTAAAATTAAAAATTAAATTTATTAATTAATTTTGAAAAGTAATCAAATTTTAAATTCTGAGGCATGCCAAGTTAAATTTATTTCGACAAAGTATTTATAGAGTTGCTTAAGAATGTTTTTATGCCTATATCATATATGAACGTCAGAATTATTATTAATTCCTGCAATGACTGATTGTGCTATTTTTGTTAATTAATGAAAGCATTGTATTTGACAGTAAATTATAGCCACCATGAATTTTGAGTATTTACAAATAAAAATTCTTGTAACTACTGGACTGTATATATATATATATATATATATATATATATATATATATATATATATATATATATATATATATATATATATATTATATATATATATATATATATATATATATATATATATACATACCGTAATGTACAAGCATCCCGCAGAGTACAAAGAACGAAATATAAAGGTCAATCATTCACATCCATAAATACAAAACATGAGTAGACGAATAAATAAGATTATTGAGTACACATTTGTGAATCGATGACTTATTTGCATTAATTTTTCGATTCAGAAAAAATAAACATTTTCCAGAATATTTCGTACAGCTGCATTTTTCAAATCTGTGGACTGATTATAAACATTGTTTTAATTATTAACTGTATATAAACAAAAGATTTAAAACGAAATTAATTAATGTTAAAATACGTTTTGACTGCGGCTCCAATTGGAGGCGACAAATTTCAATGTGGCCTATGGAAATAAAAAGATTCCCCACTCATTGCCTAGACATTTGTTTAAAATCTAATCTTTACATTTGGTTCTCTTCTTTTTAAAACATTATATTAACAATTAAATTAACGAACGTTTTTATTTTGGATAAAACTTTCTGTTTTAATTTAAGTGCTTAATAGGTCTAATTAAATATTATCATATAGAATTTATTAAAATTTCTGTCGCAAATTGCTGTCACCAAGTGAATGACAAAATATTTACTGCCAGTGAGACAGTACAATTGAGCTAAGGTACCGTGACCATTTCATGGCAACCGCTGATAATAAAAGACCCCCCTTAAATATACGCAAACCGATGCTAATTATAATTTAATTGTCAGAAAAATCTAATGTCGTAATTTGTTTTTAAATTATTATAATTTCGGAACTTTGTGCTAAAATAAGTTTAATTTTCATTGACCGGATCATTCGGAACCAGCCGATTTGACACCAAAAAATACAAAATTGCTTAAATATATAAAATGACAGAACAGTAAAATTCCAATTTCAGTAAAAAAAAACTTTGGGAATAATTGTTGAGGAATAAATTAAAAATAAATCAGAAAATAAATTGCATGACAATAAAGATTATGTAATTAATTACAAATATTAAAACAATATCACGTAGACAATTAAAATAAATATTTCCCAACTGGGTCACTAGTGGTTACTAAAACTTTGCTAAACTATTTTTATATAAAAGGTTTTTATTTATAATGTAAAACAGACTATATAAATATTTACTTTTATTAAAACCATATTAAAATTATTATAAGAACTGTCAATTGACACTGATAATGAATCAATAAAGATATCGATGTTTTTTTGATATTCACGAATCAATATTCAAAAGTTGTTTCAAGTTATTTTACAAAAATCAATAAAAATAGTTTGTTTAAATAAAGCCGACATTTTTCATATTAATTCTTCATTTAATGCAACAACAAATTCACAAGCTAACAAATCTTATATTTAATTAATTATTAATTCTTACACCTTTTCTTTGACGGAAATACCTTTACAATTGCTTCATCCTTTTTATCTGTTCATATATTGTTCAATTTTTCTCTCTATGTAAATCCTTAACATAATTTAAATTAAAACAATACAAAATTCCCATATTAATAAAATAAAAGCGGCATATTTGTATTCATTTTACATTTTTATTCTGTCTTTTAATAAGACAACTTAAATTTAAATATTACTCAAAACCTTTCACGAAAGTAAAACAAAACAAGTTTATCACAGAAAAATGACATAATCCCATTCCACAATTGTTGCGTAACCTAATTATATCTAGATTTTGCTATAGGCTTTTCTGATATTTGGAGGGTCGCAAACGCTTTCTTACTCTTATCATATTAATTTATACAATGACATGAAATACATTAGCAAACATTGAATACATAGTACTAAAATATTTATATTAATATATTATTATAAAAACTTCTTTCAATTTTCACCTCTGATTTCTTTTCAATTGGCATTGTATTTATTAAAAAAGCTTGACTATGAGTCAGTAAATTATCAATGTTTTGATATTAACGAATTTTCGGCACAAAATCACTTGAAAAAGGCAGTGCCGAAAATTCGTGAATATCAATAAAACATCGATATATTACTGATTCATAGTCAAGCTTTATAATAAATACAATGGAAAAGAAATCATTGGTGAAATTTGTAAAAAAAATCTTAAAATGTACATATATATTATAAAAAAAACATTTAATAATAAAAGTTAATAATAAAATTTGCGTATCCGAAGAAACCTATAGAACTATCCCCATAAAATGTCCTACGGTAGAACTCCTACCCCAACATGCACATGTCAATTATTATTAAATAATTTAATATCGATTATTTTGTTGTTTACACAATTTTGAAATCCGATTTAAATAAAACATTTCCCAAAAATTATATTATATTTCCCATTTTTAGTTTCGAAATGCAATTTACCTAAATTTATTCATAAAATTTTTAGCAGTCGAAATCTTGGGCCAGATTTTGATAAATATCAAAAAATATATTAATTATGGAAAATCTGGCATTCGGATGGGGAAACCTTCATTTAATTTTTTGACAATGGGTAAATAAAAAATTATTTAAAATGTGAAAACATAAAATTAAAAATGTTAGAAATTTAAAAAATTTTGTATAAATCAATTCATTAAAAATATAAATTTTAAAAATCAAAAATAGTTAGAAAAAAATTATTTATAATTATTTTTAATGGCCGAATAATTTCGAGCTTATTTGGAACTCGTGTTTATATCGTTATTATAAAATATAGATAAATACATTTAATATTATACAAATTAAGCAATTGAGAAACTCATATTAAATCTGCGTTACTAAAATAGTCGAGTTATTTAAATGGTATTAATGAGAGCTAAATAAACTCGAAACAAATCTGCCATTAAAAATGAGATTGAAGATCATCTTCAAAATAAACAAAAAACAAGTCTATTTAAAATATCCAGGTTTTGATAATAAATTCAAAACAAACCAAAAAGTTCCATCGGTATCTCATCTTTGATACAAAAAGTCTTCTTTACGGCTTTATAATGTCAATTTTAATCTGAATGAATCCGATTGAAAAGATTTGCACTTCAAAACTTTACAGAGCCGAACATATAAAAACTATTTTAAAATTCAATTGGCTATAAGCATGAAAATGGGAAAACTGTAAAATGCAATGTTTTCCACGGTGGGGCATCACGCGTCAGAGGTGGGATACGTCAGCAATTATCAACTATTCCACATATATATTTTTTAATATAATATTCACGACTAAATATAACAACATGCATACAGCAATTTCATCGACCGTTATTTTTGCATACTGGCAATACTGATTATCGAAGTTTGACAGTTACTTCAAAGGGGCCAGTGGGGCATATGACTTGAAAATAATCCGGTGGGGGATGGTATAAAGAAGGTCGGGAAACACTGATCTAATAGATAAACGCTTGCTTATTAATGACATGCAGTCAAAACCATGAGATAAATACACCAAGATTTTAACACTTCTAATAAAATATAAATTAGGACATATTTTTGAGTTAATTGTGCTAGTTATACCATTTTACATATAAAATCCTTTATTATTTTTTTGCCTTTGATCTGTTTACGTTTCTTCAGTGTTATTTTCATTATAACTACAACTCAAAAATTGTTATAAATAAATTATTAATCTATTGTCACTTAGCAACAAAATTATTATAATTATAAATATAGATAAACAAAATGATATTATTTAATAGAAAATTAAATAAACTTAAAATTTATAAAAAAATTCCAAATTAAATACAAAAATGTTTTAATATTAGATAAATAAATTGTAAAAATAAAATGTAATTATTAAAGAAAAATATTTTTATTTAATATATATAAGAAAGATTGAGAAAAACGATTATTTTACTAATTAAAATAAATATATTTCTTGATAAATTAGTTTGCAAATTACTTCCGTTTTGAAACCAAGAATAAATATTATTAATTTTAATAATAACAAGAAACAATTTTAAACTTTTCTTATTTAAATGCAAATTTAATATTTAATAATAAAATCAAAATAAATAAAATGAAAAATAATGATAATAACAATTGTTATAATTCTAATATTTTCTGGATATAGCAAAGTCGGATATTATAAAATATCTGACAGTGTAATATTAGTGTGTAACAATAGCGCTTGTATTGTACTGCACGTTCTATTTTAAGGAAATCGGTTATAAAAAAATGAAGTTAAAAAAACATTCTGGCAAAAGGCAGTTTATAATACCCGGAAGTTACTGTATAATTATAATAAAATCATTTATTCGCATGCAATATCATTATTGTTTCGTGAAATATATATTTTACTGAATTAATTCGCATGGTTCTGATCGAGGTTTTAATTTTATTTAAACAGCATTTATTTTAAGGAAAAAGGACTTGTGGAAAAGGATAGTGAACAAGATGAAGAAGACAATAAACGCAAAGCCTATTCCGCAACGCTCAATGAGTAAGTTTATTGCGGAATAGTTTATCATTTATACATCTGGATTCATTCAGGAAACGACCATCCGTTTCACAAGATTTAACTGTCAAAGATGCTCTGAAAGAACGAAGATTCTGGATTTTGTGGGCAACATTCTTTTTCAACGGAATTGTCATCGTTGCAATTTCCTCACTCTACAAAGTAAATATTAAATATCATTCAGTAAATTAATTTCATTTCAGAGCTATGGGCAAACTTTCATTACGAATGACCAATTCTTTTCAACTGTTGGAGCCGTGGCGGCTATTTTCAATTCTGGAGGAAGATTGGTTTGGGGACGGTTACTGGACGTTGTACCGTATAAAGTGAGATTTCAACTTCATTGTTTTGTCAAATTATAAATTATAATTATTATATTTAAATCATAAATTTAGTCACTATTAAATTTTAAATAGTAAAAATAATAATAATACAAATAACAATAATAATAAAAATAATAATAATAATAATAATAATAATAATAATAATAATAATAATAATAATAATAATAATAATAATAATAATAATAATAATAATAATAATAATAATAATAATAATAATAATAATAATAATAATAATAATAATAATAATAATAATAATAATAATAATAATATAATAATAATAATAATAATAATAATAATAATATAATAATAATAATAATAATAATAATAATAATAATAATAATAATAATAATAATAATAATAATAATAATAATAATAATAATAATAATAATAATAATATTAATAATAATAATAATAATAATAATAATAATAATAATAATAATAATAATAATAATAATAATAATAATAATAATAATAATAATAATAATAATAATAATAATATTAATAATAATTTATTAATTATATTATATCTAACTTAAATTAAACGTACTGAATTTATTTATTTAAATATAAAACTTATTGTAATAATGAACAAATTAATTGTTAATATTTTTGTCAGCTCTCCAAAATTGGTGTTACTTAAGAAAATTAATTTTTGATTTATAGTCATAATGAAATAAATGAAATAACATTACGAAATAAATTAAAATTTTGATATTGTTTCATTTATGATTATTTTACAATTACAATTACAATTATTTTATTGTACTTTTTTTCTTTCTGTAAATTATTCTACTCCTGTTGCACGCTAGAACATTTTTATTTTTTAGTTTTATAGCATTTGTCTTTTAATTTAAACAAAATTTTTTAATATTTTTTTTAAAACAAATTTTCAAAAATATTCGGTTGTACCTAAGAATAACAAAGTCTTAGGCTCTGACTTGGTGAGTTACAATTTCGTTACGCAACGATGAAGACAAGTTATCAAGAATTATATTATATATTAATATCTCTTGAAGCTACATTACGGGGTGGAGGACTTGAGAATGTGAATGGAGAAGCTAATGCTGCTTGCAAAGTTGAAAGTTGAGGATTTGGTCTATGAATCATAAAAAAACTATATCGATTAGCATAAAACAGTTTAATATATAATTTTATTTTATAGAAAATGATGACAGGTTTAACAATCGCAATGTCAGTCATGATGGGTCATTTTACGGTTGCAGCAACATTGACTCCATTACTGGCCGCCAAGCTATGTATTTCATTTGGGTATGTTTGCTGTTCTTTTGTCTCGCCGGCAGCTTTGCAATGTTTCCCACAGTAACATCTCAAAGTTTTGGAAATAAAAATATGGCTATCATTTATGGACTCGTATTTTCTGGATATGTAAGTGAACTTTTATCATTATTTATTTAATCATTTCAATAATAAATGGTTAAAAAACTTTCATTGCCAAATTGAGTCTTTTGATATAATTGTTACTTAAGATTTATAAAAACGTCTTAGGAAATATAAATGTTTTATGTGGTTTTGACTCTTAACATATTTACTCTGATTAGAAAGTTGGCTGACTAAACTTTATCTTGTTCAACTGACCGCCTTCTTTTCTGACCTAGAGTAAATAAAATATTTTTTTTAGGAATCAATTTTTTTCATAATTTTTATTTATGTTGTTATTACAAATAAATTCCAATAATTGGCTATATCCAATATTTATAGTCTTATTGATCATCAGTAATGATGAATAATATTGAGGTATCATACGCCTTTGACATTTCATTCAATAAGTACTCGTCTGTCAAATCCAAGCCTGTGACTTTGACTTATTGTCCTTGATTGCTTCTTATTGATTGCTATTGCCAATGCTGAAGTTGGAAATAACATATTTGACCTAGAAATGGAAGTGAAATGACAAATGTACGTTTAATATGAAACACTATTTCATGTTTATTTTTTGGTTACGACGCAAAATTAATTACATTATTATTCCTCCTATGACAAATTGAAATTCCCAATAATTTGTTATCTTAGACGTTAACATATTTTTACTCCAAAACCATTTCAAAATAAACTTTTTCCATTGAATGATGCATATATTTCCCAATTTCACCAAATATTTCTTTTTAAACTGCAACATTATGATAAATAATTATGAAATAATTATTTTGAATAAATTTAACTTATTGATTTGAATTTGTGTCTAATAGTCATGGTAACGCTAATTGCTTATTAATGACATATTTATTACATTGTTTTTATTATAAGTTGTTATTACCATTATTATTATTATTATTATTATTATTATTATTATTATTATTATTATTATTATTATTATTATTATTATTATTATTATTATTATTATTATTATTATTGTTATTAAATTGTTAATATGTTAAATTATGAATTAATTTATTTAATTTGTAGGCTATTTCAAGTATCATGAGCGCTTTGATTTTCAGTCTCTTATTAAAGACAATAATGTATGGAGGTCTGTTTATAGTTGCCACCATTTCAGCTATGATAAGTAATAACCTACCTTTAATTCTCCTTGAATTATTTGATTCCCATTTTCAGGTCTCGTGCTGACTCAATTTTTCCCACTGCAAACAGCTAAACCACTTATAAAACCAGAGGAAGATTAGAATAATTATTTTTAATATTAAGAAAAATTATCATTTTCAGATTGTGACATTATATTTGTTAATTAGATAATTATTATCATTAGGTAAAAACTGCATTTAATTATATATCTTTTTAGTTGTTGAGATTGAATTGTCGAATGTGATTTATTTTTTACCCTGTCACAATTCGTTACTGTCAAATGTGAGCAAATAAATGTGTTGTCCATCTTTTTGTCAATGACGCTCTTCTTGGACATGTTTAATAAAGCTTATCATTCTTAACATTTTATTATGATTAAAACAACAAAAAATTTCAAATATTTTGTTTTACATACTTATCTAAGCCAGCGGTTCTCAAAGTGTGGGTCGCGACCCACGATGGGGTCGTAAAAATTTCAAGAAAACGGAAGATTGTAACTAAAAAACATTAGGTTGGCTTCAAAATAAAATATTTTTTGAATATAATAAATATTTTATTTTATATTACTATTTTCATCGGCAGAATATTTGCTAGAGTTAATGAGGTCGCTAAGTAAAAAAAGTTTGAGAAGCTCTGATCTAAGCTCTAGAAAGATGAAATAATACCGGCAAACAAAATTTGTACTTTATGGTTTTAACTATTTTACCCTTGATTTAAAGACTCAAAAAGACGATGCCTTCTAAATTATAGATAGAAACCATAAATAAATAAAGCGATATATATCATTTCTGGGCCCAAAAGTGACTTTTAATTTTGAAATTGTACAAATTTTAAATAAAGAAAAAAATAAACAGAAAATCTTTAATATTTCGGTTGTCGGTAGTTAATTATTATGTAACAACGAATCACGCAATGAATATGTACTAACCAATGCCGTGATTAATATATTATAACCAATAGCGCAATGAATATATACTAACCAATGGCGTGATTCTTATACAATAACCAATGACGCAATGACTCAATCGACACGCAAATTAGTAAAGCTATTATTTAAAGCATTAATTAAACAATTTCCTAATAGAAACAATAGAATAGAAGAGAATCAATTTTAAAATTAAAAAAAATAAATACATTGAAGAGCTTCAAAAATGTGTTTGAAGATTAAAACAAAAGGTAAAAATTTTATTTCAAAGAATTGTACTATTTTTTATCAACATACTTCGCTATCAGTTAGACCTTCAGTTAGGACCTTCATAAATAATGTCACTGTCATATTCACGATCAGCTTCAAATCCACTATCACTTAGAAGTATAATTTCTTCTGGGTTAAAATTTTCATTATTTCTTTCTTCTTCATCAAATAAATGGATATAATCATTGTTAATATTAGCCAGGTTAACTTCAGGATCTAACTCTTCACCGTGAAAATAAGATATTCCAAACTCCTCAGGAGTATATCTAAGATCGGGGTGTAAAATCTTCAACTTATCAATGATATTTCCCCTAGGTTCATCATAAACAAACATTTCAGTCATCAGTGAAGTATCTAATGGGCATCTGTTATTTTCTTTCAGCCACTCACAAATGCATTGGTAACAAAATTCATGTTGACAATTTCTAGATTGCCCAGTCACAGATGAGCACAAACATAAACAAATTGCACATTCGAAAGAAGTCATTGTAAATATATATTATAACAATAATGTTTTTAAAACAATTTATAATCCTTTACAGAAAAACTTATAAAACATTTTTTAACCTTTGGATTTTTTATACGATTTAGCTAAATTTTTTAACATTATATTAATATATTTAATTATGAAATTTTTAATTTTTAAATGTTTGCACTAAATTTTAAAAAAATACTACATAATTTTTAAAAAACTTGAATAAAAAAAGTTTTTAAATTAAAATTTTTACTTCATAATAATTTTGTAGTTAATTATTTAAATAAAAAGCTAATTAATATTTTAAGGATTAAAACTATTTTAAAAATTAAAAATTAAAAATTAAAAATTATGCGTTATATTTGACAATGAACATTTAAAAGTTTATTAAGTTATAATCAACGTTCCCTGTAAGCTGAGCGGCCGCTCACCTAAAATTGTAATCCCGCTCAGTCATATAATTTTCCTCTCACCTGATATTTATTCTAATTTTTTGCAAACAGACTAAAAGTGGATAATCTGGATAACTTAATGAGAATAAAGACATTTATTTCATC
The DNA here is from genome assembly GCA_959609185.1 of Schmidtea polychroa. Lineage (NCBI taxonomy): Eukaryota > Metazoa > Platyhelminthes > Tricladida > Dugesiidae > Schmidtea > Schmidtea polychroa. The sequence goes on along the minus strand of CAUHTR010007492.1, from coordinate 174,565 downwards.
ACGCGGCAATTTTGATTTAGATAAAGTTCATGATTATTGGATCAATAATAAAGATAGGTGTAAAAAGATGTAAATAAAAATTTTAAAATTATTTTTTATTATAAAAATATTATGAATTTTTAAATTTTTTTGAGTTTCTTTTTATTTATAATTTTTAATGTATATATTATGTAATAAGAAATTGTTTTTTTTAATGTTTTTTTCATTAAAAACTATTTTTTTCTAAAAGTTTGTCCAATTTCTCTTTTATTAAAAAATAAGGTACTTCCGTATTATCTTACCCCCTAAAATTAAATTAAAAAAGAACACATATAATTATTATATTTATTTTCTAAATCACAGTTACAAACTCAGCAAATGTTTGTAAAGAGTTTGTAAATCGTCATCCAGGTGGCCAGAAAACCACAATGTCATTGAGAATAGTGTCGAACACATCGGCACTGTTGCTTAGAACACGTTTGCACCACATAAACTCACATTATCACATAAATCACAGATAGCCTTAATAAATTCATGTTCAATAATGTTCAATAACGTCATCAATAATGTATTCTCTCATTTTTTATATTGTTATTTTAATTGTATTTTATAATTTAATTTTTGGGAGTAAGATAACACGGAAGTACCAAAAATAATTATCCACACGAAATTTCTGCTGCAAATGTCTGGGTAAAAATTAGAGGGAACGTTGGTTATAATATTATCCTCATTATCACATTATTGAATTGAAATAATTGCAAGAAAAACCAACACGAAACAGTTTATATAGTTCAGGATATAAGTAAACTTCCTCCCTCATAAAAATATATTAATCTAAAATTGTATTTATTAAAAACTTGACTGAATCAGTAAAGATATCAAAAACATATCGATATATTTACTGAACCATCTTTTCCGTCGTTGCCACAAAAAAGTGGCTTTTTCATTAAAACAAATTTAAAAAAAAATATTATATAATTATTGTACCATTATCTTGTTGGTTCATGCGAAACAATATAAAAGTTAATTTGTAATTGGAAGAGGCAGCCATATTTTTCTAGGTAGGTAGATGAAGGTTCTCTATGGGCAACTAGAGAAATGCAGATGAGGGGTTCAACCTTAAAAATAATAAAAATTTAAACAAAATATTTGGTCTTTATCCACCAAGTCGTCTTAAGAATTATTATTTATTTTTAAATACTTACAGTTCACACCTCCTAATTAAACCTTTCAAGGTTTGTTGTCGCAATTCTCATAGATCTTTTGATTCATTTTGATTCACAAGCTTATCCCTTTCCAAATGTTCTGGACACCAACACTTATAGAAGTTCCTTCACATCTCAATCCAAGAAAATACCTTCATGAGCTTTTTCTTTGAAACCTTTAGATCTGAAACTGGTTTCGTTAACTTCTGAACTAAATTACATAGAGCTTTTTAAATTAGCAATAAATTAAGACACTGACTTAATAAAGGTGAGATCATTTAAACAAATCTACGGATTACCTAACGGAAACAATCTTCAAAGTTTCCATAATTGCTCTGAATCTTTACTGGTAAATCTTTTTCAAAAGATCCTGAAACACCGATTGACGACACTGATCTATATCCTAAGAGTCTAGAGTTTAGACGATGGTAACATTCTCCATTCAATAATTCAAAGCAAAACTATGCTACTAATAAAGAAAACAACTTGGCATACAGACAACTGCACTGACACAAACAAATGGTAAACATTTCAAAACCTCTAAAGACACTTTCCTAGATTTGTATGGAAATATGGAAACACCTTCCAATCGATGCAAAACTATAAAATAAAGTGATTATATTTACGCTTCTTTTTCATAAATAAAATTAATTTCTATGAAATCGGAACGCTTCTCCATGGCAAAAACTTACTTATTCCCGACCTCTCAACTTTCATTACTTATGCCTATATAGCCTCCAATATCATATCTTTTTGCTTTTCAAAACTATTTTATATAAATTCATATGCCTTAGATATGACATAATATACGTAATAAAAAAACAGCACGTTTCATACTCTACTATATATGGATACATCAAAACGAAATCAACAATTACCATAAATAACTGGGAAAAGTACATAAGGTGGCCATATTCGTTGATGAAACACAATATCAACTTTATATGATTTGATTCCGAAACCTCAAATATCAAAAAGCACAACCCCTCTATCAACCTTTAGGTCATATTGAATTAGAATACTTCTTGACCTTTCTCTTCTATACATTTTGACTGCTGGTAATTTAAGATGAAAAAATTTACATTTTTCGATGGTCTAAATCAAGATAATTGAAATTTTAAATGATTCACTATTATTATTATTTTTATTAATGAATATTATAACTAAATGAAAAGTCCTCTAACAATATCAACCCCCCCCCTCCCCTAAATATCCGAATTAAATGTTTTCAATTTCTAAAATATTAAAAATATGAATTTCATTGTTAAATAATAAAATATTAACAAGTTGAGAGAAAAATAAAAAACAAAAAATTGTTAATTACTTTATCTTATTGAAAAATATTAAATATATTAATTATATTAATTATAATATATAATCATATTAAATTTGGAAATAATTATTTTAATAATATTTATTATTATAATGATTATATTCGAAAGTAAACTTAATTAAAATTTATACATTTCAATATTTTATCAAATGACCTTGAGTTGTTTAAATAAGTTATTTTACAAAATCTAAAATTTAATACGAACTATAAATTATTAATTAAAATTTTTTCATTTGCATTTCCGTATTATTATAATTAATGTTGTAATTACATAGATGAAATTGATATTATTTTATATAAATATTATATATGTTCTACAAGAAGTTTCATCTTGAAATTAACATTGGTGAAAATTCAGTGGCGGAACTTCAAAATTTGGGCCCCCGCGCAATGTAAAATATTTCCACTCAAATTTTTCGGTTAGAGTTAAATACATCGTTATTCACAGCAGCCGCTATTCAATGATAGTTTTATGTTTGTAGGCAAATATAACTGCGGGAAAAAGGTTTCAGAAAATGTTTGTAAATATTTTTTAGTAATAATTTTGGGCCCCCGCAACGCAGGGTACTGCGTCCACTAGTTACGCCACTGTGAAGATTCATCATTTTGTAATCCTTGGGCTTTATTGTGTAATAATGGGTATGATTATATAATATCAATATTTTGTTTTATTGCAGTAATCGCTATTTTTTATTTTTTATATCTTAAATTTATTACGTAACTTGAGTGGTTAACTGTTACTTTGATATGAGAGTCCGTAACGTCAGTGTGGTCAATTGATAAGTTGAATTTTTTAAAATAAATTATAATTAAAATCCCGTAATAAATAACTTCTCCCCATAATATTTGTCTGTCTATGAGTGTTTTTATTATAGGATTGTTGTGTATACTGTATTTGTATTTTAATATGCTCACCAAATGCCAGTAATTTAAGCGAGTGCTCTTAATATTTGTCCTTATTTCAATTAAGTGTTTTTATTTTTTCTTTATACTAATTAATTTCACAAAATAAAAAAATATATAATTCCTGAAATGATTTTTTTCAACACGCGGTTGAATTTGTGTGTATTGTATATTATAAAATTATCGATTTTTTGTTTTATTTTGGAAAATATGATGGATTGAAAATAATATAACATCATCCATTTTCATTATTCAAACAAATTAAAAAAACATATTTCAAAAGAATTTAATTTTAAAAACTTTTAAACTTTCTTCCATCACAGTTTTTAAAATTTAACATCACAAATGTCTAAAACAATATAAAAAAAATTAAAAAAAATTTTTTTTTGTCTTTAAATTTTCTATTTAAAATACATATGGGATTGAAATATTTCAAATAATCGATTTTAGTTTTCGGATGACTAACTGATTAAAAAAGTAATATTCAATGCGATTTCTAACTGCAGGTTTATTTTGCTTGCGTCGGTACCATATATAATATCTATTTATAGAATCTGATGACTCCGCAACTGGGACGTATCAAATATCGTTTTTATTGGATCGAGTTCCTTATATGGAACTGATTCCAGTGAAATAAGCTCGAAATTGTCTGCTATTAGAAATCACATTGAATATCATTAAAAAACTTTATTTAATATCAAATAAATAAATTATTATTAATTATTACATATTTCATTTTCATAACCCTTGAAAAGTTAAATACATATTTAGGGATGAAGAAATAATTGGAGATTGCGAGTCACAAGGACAAATCTTGGTGGTTTTTGCTCCTCCTCGTAACAGGTTAATAATTTTAATAGATTTAGTAAGTCTAAATTAATAGTTGTTAATGATGAGGGGGCCTTATGGAGCCTTACAGTTATATGTTTTCCTAATGCTTTTTTTCTATTTTGTATTTTCTTCAAATAAGATGACAAACTAATTTCGGGGAGGCTGTTCGATGTGATAGGTAATCGCGTAATTTATCTTTAACCTTTTCTTTTCATCGGTTTTCCCTTTAGACATTGATGATGATTCTCTACCATACATGTATAGCACACACACACACAATCACAAATCTTATAGTTATAATAAAAATAAATTATTATAATAAAAAAATTAGATTTTGGCTTTATTTTCTATAATTTATTATTTTGTTTATTTATTCAAAGAAAGTGACCATTAAAACAATATAAATAAAAATATATTCTTTTATAAATTTGATATAATAATTGTTTTGTATTGAGGATTTATATAATTTATAATTTATAAATTTTAATCTAGTTATAATAATCATAGGTTGTAAGATAATAAAATGTTATAATGTTATGTGAGGCACAAATATTAAAACAAATTATACTCGGAATTTTATACTTTAAATTTAAATAAAACAAAACGGCGCGCAATAATATAAAGCTCACAGTAAATACTAATTTAAAAGCCAATAAAAAATTATAAAAATAATTTTTGTTTGCTTTTTGAGTGGAGTCTGTCAGTGATTGAATTGCGGAAACATTGCGTCAGCGTCATACCTGGCAGGAAAATCGGTGGGGATCAAAAAATAAAATTCCAATAAACTTACTGGATAGACTCGATACAACGGCAATTAGGAATACCCCTCCGTATTGAATACGAGGCAAAAGAAGGCTAGAAATCAGAGCTCCAATAATACCGGACATTGACTTAAAAACAAAAATATAAAATATAAATATAAAAATATAAAAACTTTTAATTTTGTTTTCAATTTAATTAAATTTTTTCATGATCCATTTATTCCTCGATTTTCATTAGAAAATATTGGTTTATAAAAACAGTTTATTTAAACAACAAAAATTGCACTTGAGTTAATTTAAATAATCACAATAAATTCGTTGCTGATTGAATGTTAATTATGGGGATTGTGATTTAATCACCAATGAGCTCAAAGAAATAAATCTCAAATCCAAATAGGTTTTGTGTTTGATCTAGTGTATAGGTTTTCATGTAATGGGTGCAATGTCACATACATAGGAGAGATTTCCCGTCATCTCGGCACACGGGTTCAGGAACAGCCGATTGAATGGCGTGAGTCATATAGTTTAATTTTATATACAAACTTTAATAATAAGTACGAAGGAATTTTAGCTGAGGCATTTCTAAGGAATCAGATTTAACTGAAGTGTATCAAAGTCACTTTAATGCTATATTTAGATACATCAGAAAGTGGTCGAAATATATTTTGTTTAATTTTTATTGTCTACTGCTAAGAAACAAAATAAAATTCTAAATTTTGAATAAATATAAATTAATTCATTCATTGTGTTATAAAATTAAAAAATTACTCACTTTCATATTAAATGAAATTCATGAATTAAAAAATGATAAAACTTACGTAACCTATAACTACCAAACCGTAAATGATTGCCAAATTTTTATTTCCGAAACATTTTGACGTAATAGCCGGAAACAATCCGAAGCTACCGGAAAGACAGAAAAATAGGAAACATACCCATAAGAAATACATAAATTTTGCCCCGATCTCCGATTGAATGAACTGACAGAAAAACAAGCTGCCAATAAATACACTTTTTAAAACTGTCAGAGATGTCATAACTTTCTAAATTTTTTCCCAATTAAAAAACTATTTCATAAATAATAAGTTTTCTAACCCGATAGGAAAAGTAATCAACTAATGTCCCCCATATAATTCTCCCAACGGAATTAAATATTGCAGCTACAGCTCCAACTATTGAAAAATATCTGTCATCTTTGAGGAAGGTTTGACCAAAACTCTATAAAGGTTTCAAAATATTGTAATAATAATAATAATAATAATAATAATAATAATAATAATAATAATAATAATAATAATAATAATAATAATAATAATAATAATAATAATAATAATAATAATAATAATAATAATAATAATAATAATAATAATAATAATAATAATAATAATAATAATAATAATAATAATAATAATAATAATAATAATAATAATAATAATAATAATAATAATAATAATAATAATAATAATAATAATAATAATAATAATAATAATAATAATAATAATAATAATAATAATAATAATAATAATAATAATAATAATAATAATAATAATAATAATAATGATAATAATAGTAATAATTATAATGATAATAATAATGATAATACCTTATAGTATGATGAATGTATTACTATAAAAATGCCATTGAAGAAAAATGTAAAGCTTAAAATCCAAAATCTGCAATTTTTCATAGCTTCTTTTATTCCGAAATCCGGAAATTCTTTTGAAAACAATTCAGTTTTCTTCATCATTTCTGCGTTGTCACTGTAACAAGTAATATTAATTATATATTATTTATTATTATAACCTTTGTACTTTGAATTCTATATTAGAACATTTTCCCTCAGTATTCTCTATTATATTCATTTTTATTAAATGTTTACGTTGTTTATCTGCAGTCGGATCAGTGAGCAATACAACTCCGATCAGTTGAATTATTGCATACATCACACCAATTAAAACAAAACAAAAAGGAATTTTGTCAAGAACAGAATCATCCACAAAGTATCTATAAAAGGGAGAATTAAAATATGGGAAATTTGTCCATTCTCTCATGTAGGAAGCAGACCCCATGAAAACGTTAATATAGTAAGGGATATTTGTTTACCTTCGTATTTATGGTACACATTATTAAACAATCCATTTATAATTATCCTCTTTAAAAGCTACAAAATATATAGAAATCAATTATGGTACATTTGAGCTGAAATCTGTGACCCTTTAATGAAGGTATTGCTATCTTTTGTGGGGATAATCAACTACATCTCACTAGAATATCTGAAAGATTTACCAATTTGGAATCCTTCCAGAAGATATTATTTTTCCAATGTTTGAACCAAACAATTTCTCTTAGAAGAAATAATTCAAAATATTACTACCAAAAGAAAAGCTCAAGTAGTCAAGGTTCAATTAGAATACAATCGAGGTATAATATTCGAGGTACATTCTCCTAGGTACAATCTCCTAGGTATATTCTCTTAAGTATATTCTCTTAGGTATATTCTCTTAGGTATATTCTCCTAGGTATATTCTCTTAGGTATATTCTCCTAGGTATATTCTCTTAGGTATATTCTCCTAGGTATATTCTCTTAGGTATATTCTCCTAGGTATATTCTCTTAGGTATATTCTCCTAGGTATATTCTCCTAGGTATATTCTCCTAGGTATATTCTCCTAGGTATATTCTCTTAGTTATATTCTCTTAGGTATATTCTCCTAGGTATATTCTCCTAGGTATATTTTCTGGCATAAACATTTTTTTAATTGTATCAAAAGGAATTAAGGTCAAAAGAATTTATACAATTGTTTATTTATTTATACAAATTGTATTGTTGATCTGAATAAAAATTAAATAATAAACCGAAATTAACTTTGAACTTATTATCTTTTTTTTAAATAAGTAATTTTTACAAAAATAAAACTTAAATTTTATATGGTGAACAGCATTGTTAGTAGAATATATATATATAATGAAAAGCATAGAATAAATTAATAAATTATTATTTTTATTATTATTATTATTATTATTATTATTATTATTATTATTATTATTATTATTATTATTATTATTATTATTATTATTATTATTATTATTATTATTATTATTATTATTATTTTCTTAAAGTAATAATAAAATTATGAAATGTTCTTCTATGTTACCGTTCAAATGAATCCGTATTATTCGGGGATATATTTCTTGGATTAATGTAGGCAGTCTGAATAAGATTAAATATTAAAGATCCAAGTCCGAATCCTCCGGTTACAATACCCGCCACCATTCCTCTCCGCTTTGGGAACCACTGGATGTCATGAATTTAATAAATTTGACAAAATCATTGTTATAATAACTTTAATCGAGGTTGCAACGGCAACGGAATACGTAATGCCCGTACCGAATCCATAGGCAATACCATAGGAAAATATTACCAACCAAATATTTGATTTTATTGAAAAATATGTCGAAATTGTCCCAATACTGTAGAAAATTGAATATCGATAAAAGTGCAATAAAAATTTCACTTTCCTCATTATCCAGCTACCACACAAACAGGTGATTCGAGCTCCGATTTTCTTTTCCAAAATACCTCCCAAAGGCATGGTGAGACCTAGAAAAAACACATTCAATGAGAACACCCATACCAAATGGCCATTATTTATCCAGGTATTGTCAGTCCGATATTTCAAATACGATGCAATATACGGACTGAGATTCCCTATCATATACAATTAAAACAAAAAAACCAAAAGAAATGGTCAGTTCACCAAAAGTGTACACCGTCCCCAATGAGAAGTGCAAAAGAAACGCGCCAAATACGCAAGATATTCCTCTAATTTTCCTGCTAACCTTTATGAATGAATAATCATAATACCTTTATCTATAATATTCAACCTGTATCATTATTATAAGTTTTTTTTATATTAATGATTCAAACAATTTTGAAGGTCATATATTTTGCAATTTAAAACAAATTTTAATAAATTAATTTAAACTAAATGCAAACTAAATTAAACATTTATTTATTTTTTGTTACACATAGACCAAAATAAAATATATTTTACTAAATTTTTATTTTTAATGATGAATATAAATTGTAAAATTTCTTGTAAATGAATTAGATAATAAAAATAAATGTATTAGTGTTTATGAATATTTAATGAAAATAAAACTCCATTTTCATAGTTATTTATTTCCTTAGTTGATTGAGGGGTCCAGGATGAGTTCAGGGATTCTGTTCCTGGAAGTCCACCCCCAAAGTTTAAATAACGAAAACGAATTGTTTTTGCCACAATTTTGAAATTAAGATGTATATACTGGTTTATATAGAAAATTTAATTTCAAATATTTAGATATAAAAAGTTCTTATACAAAAAGTCCACAAATCTATCTACTAGATTCCATAATTACAGTTTTGGAAATAAAATTGTTTCAAAATTTGATGTTGTATAAGCAGACAAACGTGTACATTGTTCAATACACGCTTACATACATACTTATTTAAGGCATGCAATCTGAACCACTGTAAGATGCGAGACATATTCGGTCCTTTCAATTACGATCATAATGATAAATCCACAAACAACTTTGAGTTAATTTCTCATTGGTGTATTTTCTCTCCAATCACAGAACGATATCATATTGATATGATATCTCAATTTCCTTCAACTTCATTAAAAATATTTATCAACTATTCCATAGAAACGTATAAATTTATGTTTGAAATGTTAATTTTATTACAAAGTTGTATAGAACTTTCGTCGAAGGAAATTGTTACGCAAAATAAATAAAAATAAAACCACATTTGTGAAATAAACAAAATGTTATTTCTGCATTCCTATTCAAATTAATGTATAAATATTTATTTATTCCCCATCAATCACACACACACTCATGGGCACATACCCTTTCTTCTTATTTATATTTTTAAAGGTTTTTGCGGGCTGGCGGTTTGAGTAGCATATTTTAATATTTATATTTGTGATATGTTTATGTTTATTATATTATCTAATTAATTAAATGATAATATTTTGCTTAGGCCTTAAAAAGAAATCGGTGGTGAAAATTAAAAAGTTCTTATAATATAATTAATTTTGTATATATACCTTTCAAACGAATCCTTTTGGTTTGGAGTCAAATTATGTCGGCGGTTCCTATAACTTTCATCGGAGTTGCCACGGCAATAGAATATGCTATGCCAATGCCAATTCCAAAAGGAATATTATAAAGGAAAATATGACCAACCAAATACTAAATTTAATCGAAAAATACATCGAAATCGAAATGAAAATGAAAATTTAATATTAATCAAACCTTCTTTTACTTTCCTCATTATCCATCTACCACACAAACAAGTGATTCGAGCCCCAATTTTCTTTCCTAGAATATTGTCAGCCCAATATTGCAAAAAGATGCAATATACGTACTGAGATTCCCTATAATTTACAATTAAAACAAAAACCGCAATGTGTAATTAATTCACCAAAAGTGCACATTGTGTATCCAATGAAAATTGCAGAAAAAACGAGCCAATCAAACAAGATATATCTTTGACCTTTCTGTTAATCTTATTGGATAAATAGACCTATTATGTTGAATTATAATATTCAAATTGTATTATAATTTAAATTTTTTATTTGATCAGCTTAAACAATTTTTAAGGTCAACAATACGATAATTTAAAACCAAATTTAAAATTCTTAAATACATTTCAAAAATATATCTAATTAAATATTTTATACTAAATATATATTATAATATACTATTGCTAAATAATATAACTATTTATAAATTTAAAATATTTCTAATATTAAGATTCCCACAAATTTTTAAATTTAAATTTTTTTTTAAATAATTATTTTTAAATTTAAAATTTTTTAAATTATTCAATTTTCAAATTTTTTGAATTTATAAACTACAATAAATATATAAATTACAAATGAGATTTGTTGGTCTTTCTCTTAAATCTTTCGTCTTTTCTCGCGATTAATTGACAGAATTTTTACTCATTCTTGAACTCACTTTTCCATCTTCATTTATCCTTTTACCAAACCGTCTTTGTCGATGAGATCTTTAAATTTTTTTACCTTGTCAAATTTTTTACTGTCATATTCACGATCAGCTTCAAATCCACTATCACTTAGAAGTATAATTTCTTCTGGATTAAAATTTTCATTATTTCTTTCTTCTTCATCAAATAAATGGATATAACCATTGTTAATATTAGCCAGGTTAACTTCAGGATCTAACTCTTCACCGTGAAAATAAGATATTCCAAACTCCTCAGGAGTATATCTAAGATCGGGGTGTAAAATCTTCAACTTATCAATGATATTTCCCCTAGGTTCATCATAAACAAACATTTCAGTCATCAGTGAAGTATCTAATGGGCATCTGTTATTTTCTTTCAGCCACTCACAAATGCATTGGTAACAAAATTCATGTTGACAATTTCTAGATTGCCCAGTCACAGATGAGCACAAACATAAGCAAATTGCACATTCGAAAGAAGTCATTGTAAATATATATTATAACAATAATGTTTTTAAAACAATTTATAATCCTTTACAGAAAAACTTATAAAACATTTTTTAACCTTTGGATTTTTTTATACGATTTAGCTAAATTTTGTAACATTATATTAATATATTTAATTATGAAATTTTTAATTTTTAAAATGTTTGCACTCAAATTAAAAAAAAATATAAAATAACTACATAATTTTAAAAAAATTTTAATGAAAAAACAGTTTTTAAATTAAAATTTTTATTTCATTATAATTTTGTAGTTAATTATTTTAAAAAAATTTAATTAATATTTTAAGGAATAAAACTATTTTAAAAATTAAAAATTAAAAATCATGCGTTATATTTGACAATGAACATTTAAAAGTTTATTAAGTTATAATCAACGTTCCCTGTAAGCTGAGCGGCCGCTCACCTAAAATTGTAATCCCGCTCAGTCATATAATTTTCCTCTCACCTGATATTTATTCTAATTTTTTCCATCTTCATTTATCCTTTTACCAAACCGTCTTTGTTGATAGGATCTTTTAATTTTTTACCTAATTTTTTATGTCTTGTCCATATACTATTTTGCTGGACCCATGATCGAATCCAAGCTTGAATAAATCATATGTAAAAAATGTATCAATATGACTCGATTATTAATGTCGACTTTGAATGATCACCAATTCTGATCGATTCTACTAATTGTTTAGATCAGAATGATAACTTTGAAATGTTCACTATTTTATGTTTTATGATCATTTTATATGCACGCTCAATCAAATTTCTATATTGATTTTGGTAGGAGGTTGGCACCACCCTTTGTGATGACAAATTCTTGAAATTAACGTATTTTCTTATTTTCAAATGTGTATTTGTGTAAAAAGAAATTTTTTTGTGTAAAAAAGAAAAAAAAGAAAAAAAAATTGTGTAAAAAAATAAATTAAATATAAATCAAACTTATTGAAATAGATAAATTGGAAATATTATTGACAGTATTGAAATTTTCTGTTGATTTTCCGTTGACTTTCGGCGCATAATTTAATAAGATCGATAACGAGCCCAACAATATATTAAAATTTATTGATTGATATAATTACAATATGATTGGTGCTTTTATGAGCGATAAAACTTACAATAGTTTTCAGTGCGTAATACAAATGATACTCATGTAAAGCAAAATTACGATCATTCAGCTGCTGTTTCTGGTTTAAATATCTCGGTACATTTTAATCAGTTGCTTTTCTTTTCATTTGTTATTAATTCTAATCTGATCTTTTCTCTCAATAATTTTCAAATTTTTCTATAAATTCATCCCAACATTTTCCTGTTTTTATAAATTTAATATTTGTCTCTATAGTCATACTTATTAGTTTTATTTTTAACGGACAATCACAGGTCACAGGGTTCCCTTGCTGAATAATTTACGAGAACATAAAATTTTCAGGTCGACTTGGTAAGTAAACAAAATTATTTCGTTTGTATTTTAATACGATCCTATTGAAGGTTCAAAGACCAGACAATTTTTAGAGTGATGAAAATTATTTTGTTTTAATTAATTCTATTTTAATTTTAAATTATTTAATTAATTTTATTTATTTATATCTAACGCCCTAGTACACGCGAGAAAGAAAAGTGGAAAATAAATAATCTTCGTGTCTATTGCCATTTACCTGCTTAATTTGCTTGTTTTATCGCTATAATTTCAATGCGGAATTCGTATATATATTTGACTTGTTTAAAACAATGTAAAACTCAATAACAAGGGAAAAGAAGTTGGATGCTTAACCCTTTAGCTACGCCTGTATAGAACTAAATAAAGTTCTTGCACGGAAATACTTTTTTAGTTTCGTACCATGACGCTGTTTTGTATATATTTTTAAAAATATGTATCAAAAGTAAAACAATGTCTGTAATTAAAGACAAAGTAACAATTCGGCATCCCGTCGTTGTCATGAATTATTTGGACTTTCTATTTGATGCAATAATGAATCTCTGAAAAACTGGGTGAGAGTTAAACCTGAAAATAAAAGATGAAAAAAGAAACAAATTATCATAGACAAACTTAGCATACTACAGACTGTTGCGATCAAAAACACTCCTCCATATCGGATCTTGTCAAGAACCATAGTGGATATAAGTGCGCCAACGATGCCAGACAAGGACTAATGGAATTAATAAATTAATAATTATAAAATATGTTATTATTATTATATGAATATTAAAATATAAAAATATGATTACGTCATTACGTGCATCATATTTATTTATTGTTAATAAACATTTAAAAATGATTTAACGCAGCACCAGACAAACGACCTGATGCAAGAGAAATTCAGTGCCAAGCAGAATTTATGATATTGTATTCATTAAAACATTAAAATAATAAATTGTGTTTTAGAAATTATTTGTAATTTTGGTGAATATGTATTTATATAATATATATTTTGCATTTTATCCTGTGATTCGGATTGTCTGTTACTCATAAGTACGTGTGCATGCATTAGGCAGTGTAAGGATTGTTCTACTTATAGCAAATTGAATTTGGAAATTATGTATTTGACATTTATTACTATTCAATTGGAAAGATATGCTTCTTAAATTTAATTACCGTTGCCATGACTATTGCACAAAATTTCAAATCAATAAGTTAAAATGTCTTCAAATAAATATATATTTTTTTAAAAATTTATGTGCAACAATTTTAAATAAAATACTTTATTCATTATAGTAAATTGATTTTCAGGGCACCCTGCCTAGACAGCTTTAGAAAAATTTTTGTAAGTAGCTATAATAATATTTATTTATACAGCATTGTTCTTTTACATTTAAATATAGTTTACATCTAGTCATATAGACATTTACATATAGTCTAAGTTTATCCGACAAAGTATTTTGATCCCCTGGGGATACAGGTTACATGGGCACTGGTCGTAGTTAACACACACAGACACCACACTCGTACGTTTTGTGCAAAAGTTCAAGTCTTTTTTTCGTTTTTATAAATATATATTCAGTGATGTAAAACGGTAAAATATTAAAACTACACTTCAACAAATATATAATTTAATCAATAACATTTACATTACATTATCCCTAAGTTTTAACAACTAATCAATAAGAATTAAACCATTAAATAATAATATTAACATAATTATTGTAGTGAAGGTAATAACAATGTCTTTTAGAACGTCATTTTGTTGCAATACAGAATACATAGGAGCAATTTGAACATTAATTTCATCTATCAACGTTTCAGATAACATTTAAATAAAATTACATTAACCCTTTCAATATTGTAGGGACATATTGTCCCAAAGAATTTCTAATAATTACTAAAATAATTTAAATGCTTACAAATGCTTTGGGATCTAGGATTTCAGTACTGTACGGTCATATGCTCGTAAACAAGTCGAAACCTGTCTGCTTTGTTGCTGTCTGCTTTTATTCTTTTCTATAAAATTTTGTCAGTCTAGATGTTGCTAACAAACAGTAGACACGTGTCACGCTTATTACTAACTGTGTTTTTATACGTGCTGTGCTCGGAATTGCTAAGTAAGCTATTTATAATTTNAAATTGTATTTATTTGTTTTAATTATGTTGCTTAGATATAATAAAACTTCTCATACTTTTTACTATTGGTCTTTTTGTATCATTAAATATTGCAATTTCTTGCACTGTTAAATAAATAAAAATAATTATTTTTTGTTTGAAACCTACATGATAAAATCTGTTGACATTAGTGAATTTGTTGGTCAATTTCACTTTGCGTATCCTACGTGTCAAATTAGGGAATTTTTATTTATTAATTAAATTAATTAAAATTAATTAAAAATATAAAGTGATGATTTCTTGGTAACAGCATTTATTATTTAAACCAATAAAGTGATAATTTAAGCCTTTTGCTGCGAATAATGTATTTAATGAAAACATTTTCGACTATAAGATAGTCCTTGTCAATCTCCTGGAATTTAGCAATCTTTTTTCTGGCTGTTTCCATTAGCTAATGAAAACAGCCAGAAAAAAAAGTCAGATTCAAAGAAGCAATTCTCATCATAAACAGACGGCCAAAAATCAACACTAAAAAAGAAATCAATGAAATCATCAATTTGATCTGTTGTCATTGACCTTGAGAATAACTGACAATATATAAAAATAATATAGAAATAATAATTAAAATAATATAGAAAATTTTAGGAAATATACTTTCAAAAGATAAGATTTAAAAATCAAAATTGACACATTTATTGAAATATTTAAATAGTGTTATTGTTAATGGTTATTGGAGGCCTTGTTTTAAAATATTTTGAAATATTTTATTATGCTTCTAGAAGCTAATTAAAGAAGCTTTAAAAAATTTTAAATTTTAGTTTGAGTCATTTTGAATTTTAAATGGTATTTATTTTATTTCGATTTTAATTTTAATAAAATTTTAGAATTCTTTAATAAAAAAAATTCATAAAAAGAAAGTATATATTATATTATAACCAATGAGAATTAAGAAAAAGGAAATAAATGAAAGATTGAAATGTATTTCGGGAAGAAGATTGCTAAATTCCAGGAGATTGACAAGACCTATCTTATAGTTGAATTTTTTTTCATTAAATACATTATTTGCAGCAAAAGCCTTAAATTATCACTTTTTTGTTTTAATATATTAAATTATTTGTATTTTTTTAAAAATGACCTCCCTCCTCATCGATTTGAAATGGTTATATATATATATATTCTCATCTTATTATTTCCCATTTATTCATATCTGTTTTCCACGCTAAATATTGATTTTTAATTTATCCGATTTTTTTAAATTAAAGATTTGCATATTTTTTGAATTTTTTAAAAAATATTTATGAGAAAATTTCAAAATTGAGTTGCAAAAAAATATTTTCTCATTCCTCACAGTTGATAATAAATTTTTCAAATAATTAATGATTAATAATTAATTTAGCATTAAAAATTATTTTCAAATGTCCAAAATTTCACTTGGCGCGCTACTCCAATTTCCGCCAATCATAATAAAGCTTCAAACGAAACATCCGATTGATTGACCAATGTGAAGTATCATTTTATTGTTTAAATAAATAGATTACAAATCATAATTTGTGCTTTTGGTGGACAATATTGGTGTAATTGAATTCTATTGATTGCTATGTGACAGTTGGCACATGCACTTGATCAGATATGGATCCAATGGCACCAAATGTGATTTTTGTCTACAAATCTCTGGGATTCCAACGGTGCAACTATATGATCATTCAATATAAACACAGACAATAAGGCAGTGAACATTTCGTCTGGTATATATAATTCAAATAAATACAGGAAAATATTTTTATAATTAATGTCGACAAATTTGGTATAATTTCACCGCTTTAATCTCAACTTAATAGGGAAAATGTAATGAGATTTATTTCAATTTAATTTCGATTCCTTGACTAGGCTAAATTGCACCCATAAATAACAATTAAACCGCTGTTTAATATTCGAACTTTTAGAGTTGATTGGGATATTTATCTTTATGTATCATTGAGATTGATGTATAAAAAAACATATTTGCCATTAATTTATTTCCATATTAATAATCATAATAAATACTTACAATAATGCATACTAGTGTTGGATAATGAGGGAAGGCCTATCACCACATTTGACCTGAATAAGTATTACTGGACATGGCCAAATAAATATCAAATAAATGTAAATGCCGAAGAGCGTCAATAGCAGAATAGCAATTCCCCAAAACAACGACAATCCAATGAGTTGATCAATGATCCAATTAAATAATTATGAACTGATGACTTGTTTATGACATTTAGTTTGGATTTTATTTTAATCTTACTTTTATTTCAGTTGTGTAAATAATTAGGATTTTATTTATATACCAATACGCATAGTTACATAGAATATTATGTATTTAGATACGGATTGTCAATACATTTCCATTAAAATATGTGAAATCCGCCTGTTGAGACATGAGAATAATAGATGGATTTATAATATATTTATCAACTTATATAATAAAGTTTTGGAGATTTGAATGGCCATCGTTGCAATCTGAAGTAAGGGCTTCGTTTCGTATTTGTTCTATTTCCACGACTGAGATTGGCAAAAATGAACTAAATGTAAAGTCAATTCATAGAGACGATTTTCACGAGTTAAACGGTTGCGGTGAAACGGTACGATGTTCCACAAATTATTACGATTACAGATTAGTGATTATTGAAATTAAAAGAAAGTTCATTGATGAAGCATCTGCTGAGTTGGATTATTAACAAATATAACAAAGTTCATTGCAGACTCGCTTTTCAAGAATGGCTGAAATTTGTGATGAGTTCAAATTCCTGTGGACATTCAATAGCATAAAGGATGACATATTGAAAAATCAGCGAGACAATTTCAACAGACCTGTATGATGAAATAATATTTTTTAAAAGCATTTACGCAACTAACTTTAAATCATCAAAAGCCAAAAGAAGTGCTTAAATCCTTAATTGAAATCAATTTTTCAAATTCCACTAGTTGTGTTAAGACAATCCCAGTTTCTGTAGCCGAGTCTGAACGTACGTTTTCAGCTCAAGAACGTATTTAGAATTTCTTGAGATCTAAAAAGGCACAAGAGCGGCTAAACGGATTAGCAATGCTGCATATTAATAACAATACTGCAAGAAACCTCAATTTTAGTGAAATAATTGATAATATTTCAAAAGCCCAAAAATCTTTAATAAAATAAAATTGGCTTTTATATTGTTTTGTAGCTAAATATTTTTTTATTTTCCATTAAAAAGGGGCTCCAAGAACAAATTTGGTTCTAGGCCCCGTACTTTCTCTCCTAGGCCCTGCCAATGTCATACAAGACCCCATACATATTAATTATTTTATTTCAATTATTTTATTTCTTTTTTTTATTTTTTCATTTATTTATTTTATTCCCAATTCCATATCTTGAATTATAATTCCAATAATTAATTAATTAACGATTTTCTGTTTCAGCACAATTCTCTATAAATCATTATAATTGATATAATTCCTTGACAAGGATTCCATTTCTCGTCCAATCATTAATTATTAATCGTAAATTAACCAGTAAATTTAAAAACCAAAATCTTAAATAAAATTAAAGTGAATTTTTGAATATTTTCAGTTATAAATAAAATGTTTTTGAAAAACAAAAAAAAATCAATAAAATTTTTAATAAAATATTTGCAAAAACTAATTATTGATTTAATTTAATTAATTTATTTAAGTGATAAATTTTATGAAAAACTTTAAAAATTAATTTATCTAAATATAATTAACAAAAAAATTTAATTAGTTTTAATTTTTTTAAAAAGTCAATATTGTTGATTTATAAATAAATTTTAAAATTGAGATTTTCCCGCGGATAGTTCTTGCAATCAATTAAAACAAAAATTGAAAAATAATGTTTGTTTAATACTTAAAAATATCCCTTTTACTATTTTTGACCTTCTTTTTGACATGCAAAATTCTAACAATAAATTTTGCATTTTATATCTGATTTGTGGCCTCAATTTCATATATTTACTTTTATTACAAAAAGGTTTCGCTGATTTTATCGTTTAATTTAAATATATAAATGACATTAGTAAATAAGAATTGCGTTTAATTTGTAAATTTTATATTGTATATTGTTTAACTGGCTATTTTATAATTGATATATAAATGCGACAGAAATAAGTCTCAATAGATGTGAGATATGACATTTGCGAGATTGGACCAGTCTCGCTACTTGACAAACATTTAGTGTTTTATATGACTCCCATCACAAATGTGCGTACATTTTTATTTTGCCATAACATTAGAACGATAATAATAATAATAATAATAATAATAATAATAATAATAATAATAATAATAATAATAATAATAATAATAATAATAATAATAATAATAATAATAATAATAATAATAATGATAATAATAATAATAATAATAATAATAATAATAATAATAATAATAATAATAATAATATTAATAATAACAATAATAATAATAATAATAATAATAATAATAATAATAATAATAATAATAATAATAATAATAATAATATTAATAATATTAATAATAATAATTAACAACGCTGTCACAAAATATTCGATGGACTTATAAAGTATTCCGTTAATTTTGTAATATCTCTCCCTCTCTCCTTCTATATATAACTAATTGGAGAAATAATAAATGTTTGTATAAATAGATTTGTTGCTCGTTTCCCATATATTGACTTGCACTGCCAAATCAATATTTCTACTAGAATCTTCTGCAAATAAAAAATGGGAAATTATTGCATGATTTCTCGTTGTCATCCAATCCAAATCTCGATTTCCCCCGATTCTGTAATTGTAAGAATTTTCTATTCCTATCTTTGCCAATAAACAAATGATGAAAATTTTCATAACAAATCTAACAAAAAATTTCATTTATTATTTATTATTGTAATAAATAATGGTAACACTAAATAACACAACTTTTCAACATATATTTTTGCAATATAATTCGATAGCTTAGTTGTCATCATCAAGCGCTAAACAAAATCAACAAAACTGATAATAAATATATATATACAATAACAATATACAATAGCAATATACAATAACAATATACAATAACAATATACAATAACAATATACAATAACAATATACAATAACAATATACAATAACAATATACAACAACAATATACAATAACAATATACAATAACAATATACAATAACAATATACAATAACAATATACAATATACAATAACAATATACAATAACAATATACAATAACAATATACAATAACAATATACAATAACAATATACAATAACAATATACAATAACAATATACAATATACAATAACATTATACAATAACAATATACAATAACAATATACAATATACAATATACAATATACAATAACAATATACAATAACAATATACAATAATAATATATGCTTGCATATTGCATATTGCATAAAAAATCGAATGGGTAATCAACTAAGAATAAGAAAGGTTTTCCCATTTTAACATATTGCAGAATTCTGACGCAGAATTGAATAAAATTTCATAAATTTATTCATTTATGTTGTTGATGAAGAATGGGTTTTCAAAATCCTTATTATTAATGATGATAAATGATATTGTTGATAAATATACTAAATATCCTAAGGATCCATGTTTGAGAATGTCTAGGTGTGACCTGACTGGTGTATGTGTATGTGTGTTTAAGTTGGATAATGAGTTAAATAAATGTAATAGTGAATTTAATGATAATGAGACCAAATTTGTGTTGGTATTGTAAATTCCATGATCGTGTCAAATTCATGTAAAGTACGTAATGTGTTTATTAATAAGTCAAAAACTGCGGTTGGATTATGTTCCGATCTTATTTATCAGTTTATATATGTAATGGATGTAATGCCGAATACATTGGAGAGGTTTCTCGTTATCTTTGTATTCGAGCTCGAGAACATTGTAGACCGATGGCATTGACCAATATTAGTGATAACAATGAGAGCTGTAAGAGTAAAATAGGTATGTCTGAATTTAAAATTTTATTAAAAATTTTCCATAATTATTGAGAACGTGTGATTTGTAAAGGGTTATTGATAAAGTCATTGAATCCGAAAATTAATGTGCAGAATGCAGTGAATACTTGAGTGTTTTTAAATAATTTTTCATAAATTATATATATGTTGATTAATTTTTAAAAACATTAAATTATTATTGTGATTATTATTATTATTATTATTATTATTATTATTATTATTATTATTATTATTATTATTATTATTATTATTATTATTATTATTATTATTATTATTATTATTATTATTATTATTATTATTATTATTATTATTATTATTATTATTATTAGGTATTTCACAAATGACAGTGTTCTTAATAATGTTCCATTTTGCTTCGTCATTATTGGTACGACCTACGCAATTATTCAGTTGATTGGGGTGATCCTGCTGATGGATTCCAAATTCAAGAAGCCTAGCAGAGAAGTACGACTGACATTAATTAATGCAACAAAAGAAAATGAAGTGGTATTGTTTCATAATTTTTACACTGCATGTTGCATATTTGACCACCACCATTTTGTTTGATTTTATCTAGCAGTGTAATATAATAATAAAAATAATAATAATAATAATAATAATAATAATAATAATAATAATGACAACTTCCACAGTATAATGATAAAATATTGCAAGATTAAAAATTATTATGTATGTCCTGTATGCCAGACTCAAACTTCTAACTCATACCATAAATTTTATAATGAACATAGGGGCCACTTGATTCAAAAAAATAAGTCATTTTTTAAAAGCGGTGTTAAAAGAAAAAAATACTATTACATCGGAGATATTTGAATAAGTAAGTATTAAAGAATTTAAACAAATTGATCAAAACAAAAAATGAAAATCGATAGACATAATGTTAAAGAAATAGAGCTGCAGCATTCTATTTTGCAAAAATTAAAACTAGTGCTAATCGAAATAAAACAATCAAAGGTTCAATTTGAAAAGGATGAGGAAATCAAACTACTTTTTATATCGATTATTATTGGATTATATAATGATGTATGGAACTTGATATCCTTCTATTAGCTGATCACTTTCAGCAATTTTGAGCCAAGTCTTTAGCTCATAACCAATTGAAACCTTTGAATTTCTTTGGAATTCCCGGTATGTCTTATACTTAAAATGTCTATATACTTAAAAGTAATTAAATAAAGTGAATTAAATAAAGTAATTAATTGATCAAATTAAAATAATTAAAAAAGTATTTAAATAAATAAATAATAAAATTAAAATATAAATAAACAATTTAATATAATTTAAAATTCATCGATTACTATTATTTAGTAAGTAGTAATATGGGGGGGGGGTAAAAATTGCGCAGGTATGAAATTATTACTTATTTATACAGAACGCCTTTTTATGACTTTTTGTTCGTATAAAAGTTTTTCTAAATATTTTGCTTGAAATTCATCGAATGTAATGAAAGCCATTTTAGTATAGGAATATATTATACATTTATAAAATATTAATTTTGGAATGTTAATTTTTGCATCTCATTTATTCAACATTATTATTGTGGCAGGGAAAACAACTAAAAAACACAGAACGTCTCTTGGACAATGAGTCAAAAGACCAAAAGGATATATTGGAAACTAAACAAACAAAGTATGGTCAGAATTGTAAATGACATCCAAACTTGTAATTCCAAATTTAGCCTTTATCCAAAAGTAATTCCAGCGGATAGTTCAGTAAAAGAAGCTATAAAAGACAAAAGATTGTGGATTCTTTGTTCAACCTTCTTCCTAAATGGCATTGTCATTATTATTATATCATCACTTTACAAGGTGTAATATTTCAAATTTCAGGATATTTTAATTATTTAAAGAGCTTTGGACAAACCTTTATCAGCAATGATCGTTTTTTTTCAATTGTTGGAGCAGTAGCAGCAATATTTAATTCAGGAGGCAGATTGGTATGGGGTCGACTGTTGGACAAGATTCCATATACAGTTGGTTATTATTGGAGCATTTGAATTTTTATTTTTACCTTAGAAAATGATGACAATACTTACAATTTCAATGTCTATTATGATGGGCTCGTTTTACTTTTGTGGTCTTATCAAACATGAAATGGGGGTTTTGGTTATGTATGCAATATGGGTCTGTTTACTGTTCTTCTGTTTGTCAGGCAGTTTTGCAATGTTTCCAGCAATTACATCCCAATGTTTCGGTACTACAAATATGGCTATCATATATGGAATAGTATTTCTTGGTTTTGTAAGTTGATTTTGTTTCCTAATGTTGTTAGACATTCATTTCTTGTGATAGAATAATGTGTGGTTTTTATTACGTAACATTATTCTTATAACTTCCTTTATCGGGAAAATAATGTTAGTTCCAGACATAGAACTGTCGAAAGCTTTAATATTTTAGTCCAAATTTGGAATTAGATATGTAACTAAATCTCACTAAATCGAAATCGATCAAAACTCAAATAATAATAATTCACACGAATAGCAAACTCCACAATTGTCCACGTTTGTGTGCGCACACAAATCAATCCAAAAAGTAAAAAGCGCACACAGACGCGAGATAAACTAATAATTAACCATCACAAAAAATGACACTGATCGCGCCTGTGTGCGCATACAAACACAAACCACATCTCATAATACAACGCGCACACAGACGCGAATTAACCTCATAATTCACCAATACTGGTATGAGAAAATAAATGACAATCCTCTCTACTATCACTAGCTGTGCGTTAAAGTCGAAATGAATCTCAAGATATACGAAATTTAGAATGTATATTAAAGCATGATTGGCCGTAGGTTGAGTATGATTGATCTAGCCCAGTGGTTCCTTAATTGTTGACTATATTTTTTGACCTTTTGAGACCAGATGTCTTTATGAAGGCAGGTTTGTGACAATTACAAGCAAAGCAATAAATAAGCTCAATCCTGAACACCATCAACGATTTCCTCTACTAATAAACGCGAAGTCAAGACTTGAGTCAGTCTTTAATAGAGAATATTTCTCGGCATCATGAAAGGAGGGGGGGGGTTGTTACGATATATTATAAAAATAAAGTTGTTATAATAAATTTGTTTACCATTCAAAATAGAGATTAACATTGAAGCTCTCAAAAATAAGACTTCAGAATCTCGACAATTACCAGGCACAATCCAATACGTCTCTCCTACTAATCCTCTGACTTTTTCACTTTTATTGAAGTAGAGATGCGCTTCAT
This sequence comes from Schmidtea polychroa, assembly GCA_959609185.1. Lineage (NCBI taxonomy): Eukaryota > Metazoa > Platyhelminthes > Tricladida > Dugesiidae > Schmidtea > Schmidtea polychroa. The sequence continues at coordinate 150,273 of CAUHTR010007492.1, read as the reverse complement.
TTATCTCCACCGTTATATTTGGGCCTCAAATTTTCGTTACTCTTAGACTATCATACTTTTCTACCAATACGTCCTTAAGCCACTTGTTCCACTCGACCGAAGTAAGTTTTGAAATTCCAACATGAGCCTCTATTTTCGAAAGAGTAAATTTCGTTGTAGAGCAGTGATGCGTAAATCGCACCATTACAAATGTAAAATCCCTTTGCTATTACATCTTATTGCAGATGTAAGGAACTATTAGCTGAGCAATAAATGCAGGATCTAGCCGTGATGATTTTTTCTTCAGTATTTGTTCTGGCACCTAGACCTGGATTTACCCTTAGGTTGACAATGCTGAAGCCTAGGGCCCGACTGGCGGGTGCCCCAAATTTTGTATTATCATTATAAAAACTTATTGCATCTTTTAATTATTTGCAGATTATTATATTTATGTAAAGAAGTATTTAATTATATTACATATTATATTTCATATAATACCTTTCTAAGGTTGCTGTTGAAGATTTTGCAGAGAAAAAATCTATAAGAAAATGTTTCTAAATTATTGTTTTTTATTTATGAGTTGTACTTCTTTTATATATGAATAAATGTAATATTATTTTCGAAATTAAACTGTTATTTTAACTATATAACAGCAGGAAAAAAATTTATCTTTTTGTTTAAAACAAAATTAAAAAAGAGTCCCATAAAATTTTTAGCCTTGGGGCCCCTCAAGAGTAAATCCAGCTCTACTGGCAGGAAATTCAAAATTATTCATTAGGATTTGATTAAAATATATTACATAAACAAAGTATTATGATTTATTAAAAAGAGAGCTTGAAGACTATAGATCAGTAATATATCGATGTTTTCTGATTTGTAGTCTTCAAGTTCAGTTTTTAATAAATTCAAAGGACAAAATAATCAGTAGTGAAATTGGAATAAAAAAAATCTCATAAAAAATATAACTTTATTTTTAATATTTATCGGTATCCCCCCCCCCCAATATTTAACCGCTACGGAAAAATGTATTAAATCAAGTTTTATTCTTTTTATGGATGTAAGTTTAATTTGTATTTTTATTATTTTTCTATTATTTTTCTTTTTATTAACTATCTTATATATAATTGTGAATGTATTTATGTATGTATGTTTGTTACAATTTCTAAATAAGGAAATTTTTAATTTGAATTTCATATAAAAATCTTTATAAATCGTTATTATTACAAAAAGATCAATTTGCTCCATTTAAATTCTTAGGTTAAGTCTGTTCAATTCAGATCAGCACTGATGTAATCCGGTAATGTAGTATTTGATTTTTTGTCTAATCCTTCACCGAATAGCTTCATTGCATCACATTAACATTAAGCATCATGCCTTGCAATAGTAGTAGGATTGGTCACCGCCAGATCAGGTCACCGCCAGATCACATATACCCCCTCCCCCCCCCCGGGAAAATTTTTTTAATAAAAGGTCAAGGTCATTTTTTTTTAATTTAATTTTTTGTTTTAATTAATTGGCCCAGAGGGCCCATACTTTTTTTCATCCCAAAAATTAATGTTCCCACCAACGGATTTTATTGGACGATACCTCATCTTAAAGCTCAGTCCAAGACCTTTCGAATGAGCTATAGGTATCTGATATATCTTTAATAGTTTTAATGTTATTAACAATTGATGACCATCATCTTTTCAACGTTAAATTATTATTATTTTTCAAAATATTATTAATTGGCCCAGCGGTGACCTACTTTTTTTCATCCCAAAAATTAATGTTCCCACCAACGGATTTTATTGGACGATACCTCATCTTAAAGCATAGTCCAAGACCTTTCAAATGAGCTATTGAAGGTATCATCATCATTAATATTAACAAAGAGAATGACTCACTCAACGATGCCTATTATTTTTAGAATGGTACCTATTATTTTTAGAATGATGCCTAATATTTTTAGAATGATTACGTCATATTTTTAGAATGATGCCTAATATTTTTAGAATGATGCCTAATATTTTTAGAACGATGCCTAATATTTTTAGATTGATGCCTAATATTTTTAGAATGATTACGTCATATTTTTAGAATGATGCCTAATATTTTTAGAATGATGCCTAATATTTTTAGAACGATGCCTAATATTTTTAGATTGATGCCTAATATTTTTAGAATGATTACGTCATATTTTTAGAACGATGCCTAATATTTTTAGAATGATGCCTATTATTTTTAGAATGGTACCTATTATTTTTAGAATGATGCCTAATATTTTTAGATTGATGCCTAATATTTTTAGAATGATTACGTCATATTTTTAGAATGATGCCTAATATTTTTAGAATGATGCCTAATATTTTTAGAACGATGCCTAATATTTTTAGATTGATGCCTAATATTTTTAGAATGATTACGTCATATTTTTAGAACGATGCCTAATATTTTTAGAATGATGCCTATTATTTTTAGAATGGTACCTATTATTTTTAGAATGATGCCTAATATTTTTAGAACGATGCCTAATATTTTTAGAACGATGCCACATATTTTTAGAACTATTACGTAATCAATGCCTAATATTTTTAGAACTATTACGTAATTTTTTTAATTTAATTGGTCCAGCGGGCTCACACTTTTTTTCATCCCAAAAATTAATGTTCCCATTATCCGATTTTATTGACCGATACCTCATCTTAAAGCTCAGTCCAAGACCTTTCGAATGAGCTATAGGTATCTTATATATCTTTAATAGTTTTAATGTTATTAACATTTGATGACCACCATCTTTTCAAAGTTAAATTATTATTATTTTTCAAAATATTATTAAGTGATCTGGCGGGCTCACACTTTTTTTCATCCCAAAAGTAATGTTCCCGCCAACAGATTTTATTGAACGATACCTCATCTTAAAGCTTAGTCCAAGACCTTTCGAATGAGCTATTGAAGGTATCATCATCATTAATATTAACAAAGAGAATGACTCACCCAACGATGCCAAATATTTTTAGAATGATGCCTAATATTTTTAGAATGATGCCTAATATTTTTAGAATGATGCCTAATATTTTTAGAATGATGCCTAATATTTTTAGAATGATTACGTCATATTTTTAGAACGATGCCTAATATTTTTAGAATGATGCCTAATATTTTTAGAATGATGCCTAATATTTTTTAGAATTATTACGTCATATTTTTAGAACGATGCCTAATATTTTTAGAACGATGCCTAATATTTTTAGAATGATGACTCATCCTATGACTCATCATATTTTTAGAACTATTACATAATCGATGCCTCATTATTTTTAGAACGATGACTCATACGATGATTCATCAATGTCACTATAATTTTAGTAATAAAGACATCTATTTTTAGCAACATTTTAAATCTATTTTTAGTAACATTTTCGAACCAATGTTTTAATTATCGATTATGTAATAATTTGATTTTGTTTAAATCATTGATTATATTATATTTTTTTTGTTTTAATTATCGATTACGTAATAATTTAACTTATCATTATTATTGGGAAAGATATTAACGCACGCGCGAGAGTTATTATTATTATTTTTTTTTCTCCGAGTTTATCCGACACGATATTCTGTCCCCCTAAGGGTAATGGTCACAAAGGTACTGCTAAAACTTTAACATATTTATTACACACAATGTATAAAAAATATTATTAGTGTCCACACATGCTACAAGTTAGTATTCCCATCGATAGCTCATCTTAAAGTCTAGTGTAAGACTATCTAATGATATATTATTATTATTATAATTGGTAAAGATGTTATTATTATTATTATTATTATTATTATTATTATTATTATTATTATTATTATTATTATTATTATTATTATTATTATTATTATTATTATTATTATTATCGGTGAAGATATTAACACCTGCGCGAAAGATGTTATTATTATTATGATTATTATGATTATTATTATATATAGTCAGAGTTTATCTGACAAGATATTCTGTCCCCACACACATTCTATATACACATACCTTATTATTTCAAAGTAACACGCGCGGGAGTTATTATTATTATCAAAAATCTAAAATATGGTTTACACACACACACACAACCCATTAACCATTATTATTATCAATATTAGTGAAAACCTAAAATATCTTCTACACACATATACAACCCATTAAACTTTATTATTATTATTATTATTATTATTATTATTATTATTGCAAATATTAGTCAAAAACCTAAAATATTATTTACACATACACAACCCATTAACAATTATTATTATCAATATTAGTGAAAAACCTTAAATATTATTTACACACACACAACTCATTAACCATTATTATTATTATTATTATTATTATTATTATTATTATTATTATTTATTATTACGCGCGTGGGGAATATTATTATATATACTCCTAGTCTATCCGACAAAATATTCTGTCCCCCTATGGGTAATGGTCACAAGGGTAATGGTCAAAAGTGTACTACTCACATTCAACAGGTCTCAAAGGGTATAATATAATTATTATTAAATTCTGACCAACTTAAATCAATGAAGGGGTAGAAAAAAAAAATATTACGTTGCGGTATTTTAAATTTAAAAATATTTTAAAAAGTTATTTTGACACTAAAGTTTACTTAATTAACAAAGACATAATTATTGCACATGCTTTGCATAAATATTATTATTTTTTAAATTTTCAATATTTTCTTTTAAAGTATTAACACGCGCGGGAGTTATTATTATTATTATTATTATTATTATTATTGTTAATGAAAAATCTAAAATATGGTTTACACACACACACACACAACCCATTAAACTTTATTATTATTATTATTATTATTATTATTATTATTATTATTATTGTTATTGTTAATGAAAAATCTAAAATATGGTTTACACACACACACACAACCCATTAAACTTTATTATTATTATTATTATTATAATTAGTCAAAAACATAAAATATTATTTACACACTAAGTTATGGGGTAGAGAATTATTATATGTTTGCAATATTCTGTGTTTGCCTTTACAGGAAGTTGTCAATAAGGAGCGATAATTTTATACACACATTCTATATACACATACCTTGTTTAACATGGGTGTATATACTCCGAGTTTATCCAACAAAATATTCTATCCCCCTATGGGTATTGCTAGCAAGGGTAATGGTCACAAGGGTACTACTCACATTCAACATATCGCAAGTGTATATAAATTAATGTTAGTAAATAAAACCTATCACACATACTTTAATATTTAAACGATAAAAATCAAGACAAGAGAGGACAAGGCAAAGTGTATGCATTTAGTATTGCCAGGCCTAATGAGCAGTGACCAAATATCTGTGCCTGAAAGACACGGTGGATATTTGTTCGCGTCCACAAGGGTCGTCTGTGCCTCCCCCAAGTGGGGTCAGAAGAACCTGGGCATTATAGTTTTCCGTACGGAACATTACGCCTAGCATGGGTAGTCAACTACCAGCACATTCGAAACGTATAATTTCAAAATACATGCGTCATTGGCACTATAACCAAATTAGTTAATGTTTTCACTAACACAAATATATATTTACAGAGGCCTCCCACTAGTTGGATTACAACCGCCCACCATGACGATCAGCTTGTAAATATATATTAATTAAGGGATAAAGAGGACCCACCCAACCCTATTATATTTAATTTACAAATTTTTCTCGCTCTTCTGTTGGTAATCTATCTCAAAATTAATCTCTCCATCAGGCCATTTGATAGTGATTTCATGGAATACATCTTGCGAATATTTCTTAGTTTCTGATGCGGTGTCAACTATCATTGCTAAAATTTATATTGATTTAAAATCAATTAACTTACATTATCTAGCATTTTATCGTCACAGGCTTGATAAATTAGGCAACTGTTATTTGTGGTATACTTTTTCAATGTCATTTCCCACCATAAAACACAGATACCTAAATATAATATATATATTTTAAAGAATTAATTCATGTCTTACATTAATAATAATATTCTTCAGGTAGTACTTTACAATATCTAATTGCTAAAACATCGGTTTTTCCCATTTTTTTTGACATTCGTTGAAAGTTTACATAATTTAATTCTGATAATTCATGTTGAAGGACACCCACAATCAGCTAATTCATTTAAGAAATCCAGAACATAGCAATGTTTCACCATTTTCTCTGGTTCATTTTCTTCTATAATTCATGTTTTAATAAGAAATCTCTAAATCCTGAACATAAGTCCTTTAGTGTTTCACCATTTTGTCTGGTTCATCTTCTTCATAATTATATAATTCATTTTCTTCATTACTAAGTAAAATAACTAAAATATTGTAGTAAATTCTTACTTTATGGATACTAAAACGAAAGAAATAAAGTTATATCATAATTATATTTAATTAATTTAAATTTAAATAATTTAAATTTAGTATTTAAACATATTTAAACAATTTAGTTATTTAAGCATATTTAAACATTATTATATAGTATAACTTTATAAAATATTATAATTTTATGAATTCTAAATTTATTAATAAATACAGTATAATTTTATATAATATTATGTACACTTATATATCCTTAATTTAATTTTTTAAATTCAAAATTTTATAATGAAGATTCTTTGAATTAAAAAATATTGTGTTAGTATTTCCAGGCAGAAATCAACGAATTCAATAATTAAAATCTTAATTTTCATGTTGTTAGGGTTGTGGCCAGAAGTTAATCGCCATCTAATCGTTTGTTCAGTTATCAGCCTGTTCTCAATTTTGCTCATTTTGTTCAAAACATTCAGGTAAGTTGTTATCTGGAAAGTTTCTTTGAGCTCAGTTTTGTTAAAACACTCACGGTATTTTCAAGGGACGTGACACTGGAAATAAATTAACAATTGGTGGTCATCCATACATGTTGTTAGTCTGAGCTGTCGATTTATTTTAGAAATAGATATATTAAAAACATTTAAGGTATCATTCAGTAAAATAATATAATATTTTTGAGTTAATTTATAAATAACAGTATTTTGATATATCAATAAAGACCATATACTCCGAGTCTATCCGACAAGATATTCTGTCCCCCTATGGGTATTGCTAGCAAGGGTATTGCTAGCAAGGGTACTGGTCACATTCAACATGTCGCAAGGGTATATTAATCATTTAGAAATTCTTAGGTAATTTAGTGAGATGATCAGAAATTCGTGAATATTTTAAATGTAACTTTACACTTATGTCGAGCGACTAATTTATTGGTTAACTTTGTAGTCATTTAAAGCAAAAATTAATTTATTCATCTAATGTTCGTTACAATAGTTAATAATATGAGAAAAACATGGTCATTATTCATTGATAATTTTAAATTCTTTATCATTTGGAGTAAATTTGTTTGAGGCAAAAATAATTAAAGGAGTCGTAATAGAAATACGGTTATCAATTAACCAATTAAAGGGCTTATTAGTTAGAAATATATATTATAAAGTAACAATTATTTTCTAATTTAATTATATGATCATTGGGCGTAGTATATCTTTGCGAGAAATTTAAGATGTTTGAGTAACCAAAACATGGATATTTTGTACGATAAATTTATGAATCTTGGTTAATTTAGTCATTAAAATAATAATATAATAAGGTAATTTAGGAAAATATCATTTATCCATCCGATAACAATATTCCTTCAATAGATATTCAACCGATTTAATTTCTAATTAAAATCATAAATTTCCTTCAAAGATCACTTTTCTTTAGTTGTTTTCCAATTCTTTTAAGTTAATATTTCTCAAGCTTTGTCAACGATATCCCCAAAATGAATAAAATAACTTCTTAAATAAAAATAATTTAAAGCAATAACCATTGATATCAATTAATTCTAAAGATTTCAAATTTCTCATTGTCAAAAACAAGTAAATTGATCATTAACCATTAATAAAACCGTGGATAATTAATTAAAACTGGTTCTGAAACATAAATTACTGTGCAACCTCTAAAACGATATAATTTCACAGGAACTATTCACAGCTGACTATTTCCCTTCAAAATTTGATATTTTACCAATAAGAATATATAAATATTCAAAACATTAATCGATCCCTCACCAAATATTTCTAGCATTTTAAAAACCCCCTTAAAAATCATATATTACCATCTTAACCTTCACTAAATCCAACCGAATATAATTTCACCCACTTGAGCCCTTTAATATATCTTAAAATCCATAGAAATTCTTCAAAATATGAATTTTATTTAATTGTTACAAACATTCTTCCATTGAAATAATTTAGTAGCTAAATTCAAAGACCTCAGTAAAAGATCAAAATTCGCTAAAATGAATATTTCCTACAAATATTTCACCACATTCACCATCAAATATCTAATTAGAGATGAAATATATTGATAGATCATCGATTCGGCTAATTATAGCCATTATAAAATGATATATCTTTCAAACTAAATCACAAATTTCAGTATATTTTACATTAATTTTCAAGTAGATTTCAAATATATCATCATCATGATAAAATTAGTTGGTTTCAACTTTAGATTTTCAATATTTTAAAGTATCATCAATGTGTAAATATTCTTAGAAAAATATATTGATATATTAATTTAGTCAAATTCAATATCATTACAAAGTCATTATCATCAAAATTTATCCTATCACTTGATTATTAACCTCATTAAAAATTAATTTTTATTAAAATTTGTGTTAATTTGACTGATTCAATTTGATGGAGTTATAGTTAATTCGTTTTATTATATATACTCTGAGTTTATCCGACAACATATTTTCTCCCTCTATGGGTACTGCTTGTAAGGGTATTGGTCGTAAGGGTACTGATCGTAAAGGTACTGCTGTGTTTTATTTAGGCAAATATTTGGTTATTATTTGGCGTTAAATTCATTGGTAATTTTTTAGAGTTAGCGGGATTTTACCAACATTTTTTTTTGTGAATTTCATGTTAATTGAAAGAATATTTAAGGCTTAGTGTTAATTCTAAGATAAATTTAATTAATTTCTTGATAATTTGCTATATTTTATTGACTTGTTTTTAAATTTTAAATAAAAATTAATTTTTAATGAGGTTAATAATCAAGTGATAGGATAAATTTTGATGATAATGACTTTGTAATGATATTGAATTTGACTAAATTAATATATCAATATATTTTTCTAAGAATATTTACACATTGATGATACTTTAAAATATTGAAAATCTAAAGTTGAAACCAACTAATTTTATCATGATGATGATATATTTGAAATCTACTTGAAAATTAATGTAAAATATACTGAAATTTGTGATTTAGTTTGAAAGATATATCATTTTATAATGGCTATAATTAGCCGAATCGATGATCTATCAATATATTTCATCTCTAATTAGATATTTGATGGTGAATGTGGTGAAATATTTGTAGGAAATATTCATTTTAGCGAATTTTGATCTTTTACTGAGGTCTTTGAATTTAGCTACTAAATTATTTCAATGGAAGAATGTTTGTAACAATTAAATAAAATTCATATTTTGAAGAATTTCTATGGATTTTAAGATATATTAAAGGGCTCAAGTGGGTGAAATTATATTCGGTTGGATTTAGTGAAGGTTAAGATGGTAATATATGATTTTTAAGGGGGTTTTTAAAATGCTAGAAATATTTGGTGAGGGATCGATTAATGTTTTGAATATTTATATATTCTTATTGGTAAAATATCAAATTTTGAAGGGAAATAGTCAGCTGTGAATAGTTCCTGTGAAATTATATCGTTTTAGAGGTTGCACAGTAATTTATGTTTCAGAACCAGTTTTAATTAATTATCCACGGTTTTATTAATGGTTAATGATCAATTTACTTGTTTTTGACAATGAGAAATTTGAAATCTTTAGAATTAATTGATATCAATGGTTATTGCTTTAAATTATTTTTATTTAAGAAGTTATTTTATTCATTTTGGGGATATCGTTGACAAAGCTTGAGAAATATTAACTTAAAAGAATTGGAAAACAACTAAAGAAAAGTGATCTTTGAAGGAAATTTATGATTTTAATTAGAAATTAAATCGGTTGAATATCTATTGAAGGAATATTGTTATCGGATGGATAAATGATATTTTCCTAAATTACCTTATTATATTATTATTTTAATGACTAAATTAACCAAGATTCATAAATTTATCGTACAAAATATCCATGTTTTGGTTACTCAAACATCTTAAATTTCTCGCAAAGATATACTACGCCCAATGATCATATAATTAAATTAGAAAATAATTGTTACTTTATAATATATATTTCTAACTAATAAGCCCTTTAATTGGTTAATTGATAACCGTATTTCTATTACGACTCCTTTAATTATTTTTGCCTCAAACAAATTTACTCCAAATGATAAAGAATTTAAAATTATCAATGAATAATGACCATGTTTTTCTCATATTATTAACTATTGTAACGAACATTAGATGAATAAATTAATTTTTGCTTTAAATGACTACAAAGTTAACCAATAAATTAGTCGCTCGACATAAGTGTAAAGTTACATTTAAAATATTCACGAATTTCTGATCATCTCACTAAATTACCTAAGAATTTCTAAATGATTAATATACCCTTGCGACATGTTGAATGTGACCAGTACCCTTGCTAGCAATACCCTTGCTAGCAATACCCATAGGGGGACAGAATATCTTGTCGGATAGACTCGGAGTATATGGTCTTTATTGATATATCAAAATACTGTTATTTATAAATTAACTCAAAAATATTATATTATTTTACTGAATGATACCTTAAATGTTTTTAATATATCTATTTCTAAAATAAATCGACAGCTCAGACTAACAACATGTATGGATGACCACCAATTGTTAATTTATTTCCAGTGTCACGTCCCTTGAAAATACCGTGAGTGTTTTAACAAAACTGAGCTCAAAGAAACTTTCCAGATAACAACTTACCTGAATGTTTTGAACAAAATGAGCAAAATTGAGAACAGGCTGATAACTGAACAAACGATTAGATGGCGATTAACTTCTGGCCACAACCCTAACAACATGAAAATTAAGATTTTAATTATTGAATTCGTTGATTTCTGCCTGGAAATACTAACACAATATTTTTTAATTCAAAGAATCTTCATTATAAAATTTTGAATTTAAAAAATTAAATTAAGGATATATAAGTGTACATAATATTATATAAAATTATACTGTATTTATTAATAAATTTAGAATTCATAAAATTATAATATTTTATAAAGTTATACTATATAATAATGTTTAAATATGCTTAAATAACTAAATTGTTTAAATATGTTTAAATACTAAATTTAAATTATTTAAATTTAAATTAATTAAATATAATTATGATATAACTTTATTTCTTTCGTTTTAGTATCCATAAAGTAAGAATTTACTACAATATTTTAGTTATTTTACTTAGTAATGAAGAAAATGAATTATATAATTATGAAGAAGATGAACCAGACAAAATGGTGAAACACTAAAGGACTTATGTTCAGGATTTAGAGATTTCTTATTAAAACATGAATTATAGAAGAAAATGAACCAGAGAAAATGGTGAAACATTGCTATGTTCTGGATTTCTTAAATGAATTAGCTGATTGTGGGTGTCCTTCAACATGAATTATCAGAATTAAATTATGTAAACTTTCAACGAATGTCAAAAAAAATGGGAAAAACCGATGTTTTAGCAATTAGATATTGTAAAGTACTACCTGAAGAATATTATTATTAATGTAAGACATGAATTAATTCTTTAAAATATATATATTATATTTAGGTATCTGTGTTTTATGGTGGGAAATGACATTGAAAAAGTATACCACAAATAACAGTTGCCTAATTTATCAAGCCTGTGACGATAAAATGCTAGATAATGTAAGTTAATTGATTTTAAATCAATATAAATTTTAGCAATGATAGTTGACACCGCATCAGAAACTAAGAAATATTCGCAAGATGTATTCCATGAAATCACTATCAAATGGCCTGATGGAGAGATTAATTTTGAGGATAGATTACCAACAGAAGAGCGAGAAAAATTTGTAAATTAAATATAATAGGGTTGGGTGGGTCCTCTTTATCCCTTAATTAATATATATTTACAAGCTGATCGTCAGTGGTGGGCGGTTGTAATCCAACTAGTGGGAGGCCTCTGTAAATATATATTTGTGTTAGTGAAAACATTAATTAATTTGGTTATAGTGCCAATGACGCATGTATTTTGAAATTATACGTTTCGAATGTGCTGGTAGTTGACTACCCATGCTAGGCGTAATGTTCCGTACGGAAAGCTATAATGCCCAGGTTCTTCTGACCCCACTTGGGGGAGGCACAGACGACCCTTGTGGACGCGAACAAATATCCACCGTGTCTTTCAGGCACAGATATTTGGTCACTGCTCATTAGGCCTGGCAATACTAAATGCATACACTTTGCCTTGTCCTCTCTTGTCTTGATTTTTATCGTTTAAATATTAAAGTATGTGTGATAGGTTTTATTTACTAACATTAATTTA
>CAUHTR010007492.1:0-137663 GCA_959609185.1 Schmidtea polychroa | reverse complement strand
AAATATGCAATATTTACTGACTGTACTTTATTATGGTGAGTCGAATATTAAATTATTTGTCCTCGTTGAAGTGATGGTAAATGTAATTATAAATAAATGTATCAATGTAAAAGAATGCGAAATAGAAAATTAAACGCGCTATAACTCATCATCATTTATTGTTTCACCTGTGCCTTTATCGATTTTTTCAATTCTAGAAGTGCAAAATTCTAAAAGTGACTCATTTTGTTGTTTTGAAAATTACAGAATCAAAAATTTTTATCAATGAAAATCAAATTATTTTTAAGTTCAATATTTTTTTCTATTAATATTTTTGTAAAAAATTAATTATTTTATTGAGATATTATGATAATAGATATTTAAATAGATATTATGATAAACCTTTGAGTATAAAATGTAATAAAATTATATATCAATCTGAACATGTAAAACCAATGAACGTGATTAATTAACTTTATTTATTTAACGCGAATTTTCGGCACAACTTGTCTCAATAATTGAATCGGCCAATGAGAAAAGTGATAGAGGATTTTACAAATATCAGAATAATAATAAAAAATTTTAATAAAAATTAATTATTAATTATAGTTTAATATTGTATTGAATTATGAGAAATATTATATAAATTTTTTAATAAATCCGAAAAAAATAGCGTTAATTTTAGACTATCCAAAAGTATTTGGAAAAGGAGCATTTGAATAAAAATTTCTAAATTCAAATTTAAAATATTAAGTTATTTTTAATTTTTAAATGTATTAAATAATTAAGTAAATATTAAAATATAATAAAATGTCAAAAATGGATGTATCTTTTTTAGGTGGTGTATTTTATCGCTTGTTTACATGTTTCATTTATTATAGAAATTCCACTCACCGTGTTTTTATGTTTCATTATTTTCCTACCCTTTCTGGAATCGTATACACCAAACACCACTGAGAACCGTTTCCTATAATATAACTAAAAAATCAATAATCTTACATTATAGAAACATACATACTTACTTTGATTTCACGTTGATGTTCTCATTTATAGCTAAATGATATTCATCTTATATTATAGAAATCTGAAAAGTTGAAGAAAAATTAAAAACTGAACACAAACGCAACACATACTAAAAAGCACATACAAACTTTTGATTCGTTGAAATGTAACGATGAGATACGTTTCTATAATAAACTTTATTTTAGACAATTTTTAGAAAAAAAAGATCATTGAAAATTTTTAAAATTATATTTTTAATGAAAATATCAAGAGCAGATGAATTTGGTTCAATATCTTTTCAATCCAGATTTGATTTCCTGAAAGAAGCTTCTCATATTGAACTCAGAAAAAAAATTACAAAAATTATTTTAATCATCGATTTTCCCCAAAAGGATTTTAAAAAATACATATTTTAGGTGATTGATTTATTTAATTATAATTAAAAATATATCGGACTCAAATTTTTCAAAATAATTCCAAAATAAATAAAGGTAAATGTTATAAAGTTCTTAAAAATAACCCTGAAAATTAATTAAAAATAATTTACAATTAAACTGTTGATTAAAAGTAATATTTAAGAACTAGAATAATGATCTCATATCTCATATGGATCAGAATTCAAGTCTTAAAATTTACTTAAAATAAAAAAAATTACTTGAAAGCCATTTATAAAATGGCTAAAATAAATTTCCGAAATATATAAATGATGAGACATGATAAATTGACAAAGATGATTTACAATTACAACCAATTACAATTGATAAATAAATTGGTGAGTGAATTTACACGCCAACCACCACTATAGAGAACGTATCTCAGTGGTGCTTGATGTAATAAAATAGTAGGTGTAGTTGGTAATTAATTTTAGCATACATGTGAGATTGTGTGTATCTTATAATATAATTTATTGATTTTTTTTTAAATTATAAACTATTTTTATTAATTGCAATATATATATACAATAGCATTATTTCTACTTTATAACATTCTTTCCATATTGCACATATTTTATATACTGCCAGATTGTTTTATTGTGAATGTAAATTATTTAAAATTTTTATAGGTAATTTTGTAATTATATTAATCTTCTTTATTAATCCTTATCCGCAATCCGACGGATCCATGCCCAAGAGAAATTACTCCTCGTACAAAACCGCAACAGAAGCCATTATTATTTACCCAGAAATAGTTTGTACCTTGACTAGATTAGCGATGGCTATGCTATTAACACATTTCAGCCTAGGACGATTATTTTTAGCCTTGAAAGGGCATCTATAAAAGAGAATTTATTATAAATGGAAACTATTAGAATAACAATTAAATTTGGTTAAATAATAATTTGGCAGTGAGCATTGTATGATTGGAAAAAGGCTTTCCCCCTGATTTAATTGTATAAATTATAAGTGAAAAGTTAAAATTTGATCATATTCAATAAATATTTTAACAGACAATATTAAACGTTCAGTAATTTAATTAAAATGTTCAGTAATTTGTGTTTCATTGAATGAGATAATTTTGTTCAGTAAAATTACTGAAAATTTGCTTTAATTACTGAACATTTGTTTTGATTATTGAACATTTGTTTTAATTACTGAACATTTGTTTTAATTACTGAACATTTGTTTTAATTATTAAACATTTGTTTTAATTACTGAACATTTGTTTTAATTATTGAACATTTGTTTTAATTACTGAACATTTTTTTTAATTATTGAACATTTGTTTTAATTATTGAACATTTGTTTTAATTACTGAACATTTGTTTTAATTACTGAATATTTAATCCATTTTACTGAGTATAGAAATATTGAACATTTAATACTTGTTTTTTAGGCTTTTTCAGGTGTAATTGGAGCACTGATATGCAGTAGCTTATTGAGTTTCATTAAGTATGGTGGACTGTTCATTGTTGCTACTCTCTCATCCATCATTAGTAAATAATTTTTTATTAAAATAATCTATAAATTATCCCATTCTAGGTCTAGTATTAACGCAATTTTTCCCTAGACCTCTGACCGAAGATCTTCCAGAGAAACCGATTTAATTTATACAATGTATACAATAATTCTCTAGATTTCATAAATTATTAAAGTTTTGTTAATTTATTTCTCTTTATTTAATAATTATATAAAACTTTTATCCTTTTTACCATTGGTCAATAATTTGTATCGATTTCCATTACAGCGGATCGATTAATAATTTCATTGGTTTAATCCGCATTTCCGTGCGGCACATTCAAGCATTAAAAAGGTTTTGTATAAAATTCGTGTTAAATAAATTAAATTTCCATCTATAATCTGTAATAAAGCGAAAGTGAATTTATACAAATTTTTGTTCACCATTTAACATATTTGCATTGATGACATTACATTATTTTACTATGTCAATTAATTACGTTATTATTCACTTATTCAAACAAGATTCACTAATAAATGCCTGTTTGAAGATTTTGTTTAAATCAACCGTTAATGGAGCCCGTCATTATAACATATTATGACTGGAAGGTATTGATAACATATACTAATTCATATAAACTGATCAACGACATTTAGTTAATTGAAATTTGCATTTCGTTCATTCACCTTATGGACCCTATAAATGACATCAATTTTGGATCCAAAGACCTTATTAAAATATTACTATAATGCAAATGTCGTAATAATGATTGTTTTTGATGTTTCTTTCTCAGCATGAATTGTTAAAAATGACTGGGTTTCTTCAGGTGGATCAGGGATGATATCTCCCCATTAGATGATATCTATTGACATCTCAAGGACCATTTACGTACTAACTCACCTTTATTTTTGAAACGACTCATTTAATGAGTGACATCTGTTGTGACAAAATTCCATTCGAAATGGTGTTATAGGCCTTCAATTCTAAAACATGGCACATTTGACCCACATATATTGATGTTATAGCTGTTAGCCGTTGAATTGAGGGATGCTTGGCAAAGCTGTGAAAATGATGCTGATCATGATAGTTTGTTGAGTTATTGTAAAAAGCTGCTTTATTCCTAACAATACTGCTCATAAATGTGCCAAGTAATTTCAATATTATGCTGGCAAACTATTCTTACATAATAACCATTATAAATGTGTCAATCTTAATCACATGCTTGACATTATATATTACAGTTATTCCATACATTTCTATCGTATACATTATGGAGAGGATTGTTCATTTCTGGACATACAAGTTGCCCATATTATGCTCGTCCGATTTTGGTAGGCTATTAATAATCTAATCTCTATCTAATCTTAGAATCATATTGTCATTGAATCGCTATTCGGTTCGTTCTAAATTTCGTTTCTGCAAAGTTTCAGTAACTATTTCTCAAACTCACTCACTAAATCTTTAATAATTGCTTTCTCCAGTATCAAAGATAGCTGTAAAGTCGATGGAAGGCATTGTTGTCCAATTTTTACAAAATCCTAGAATTCCGTCCCAATTCAATATCCAAATTCAAAAGCACAAAATTGTACAAAAATTACGCAAAACAATAAATCATTCTTCCAATTATGTCAAATTGACTTATGTTTATTAGTGTCCATTAAGCGATATCACTGAAATGCAATATTTACAACAAAACAGCGCAAACAGCTTGACTAGTAAAGGTTTTTTTTAATATATCTTGTAGAGAATTAAATCTTGTCTATACATTTCAAGCTGAAAACACAATCGGGCTTGTCTGTCATATATGCATTTTCTAAGTTTGCATACATTTTAGTATGTGCTGAGTTTGTGTGCAGTATTTAATTTTTCTATCACTTTTTCAATTTCTACTTTTCATAGAGTAGAGTGTATGTCATTGCTCTTGCAAAGAATTAAGACTCAAGATGAGTAGGTACGTTTCCATATATAACGTTATTGATTTTTTCTTATAATATAGAAGGTGTTTATAAGTGTTAGGTTTCAATAAAGGGTAGAAAAATTAATAAACATACAAACACTGTGCATATAATTTCTATAATAAAACAAGCATGCAGCCAAGCGACAAAATACACCTAAAAATAATACGTCCATTTTCAAGAAAATAGTTTTTTTACTATTTTTCCCTGTCAACTTTTAACATTGCTCGATGAATTGCAATAATTAATAATTTTGTTCCCCAGTGTTGAAATCCTGGCTAACTATATTTTTTATAATTCGAATGCATTTTCCGAAGGTAGATGTGATCTCACTGACTCACCGCGAGTTATCGCGCACTCCCCCCCCCCACCCCACCACTTCTTCTGGCGATAATAAATTTTTGGCAAAAATCTTTTAAGTGCAATATTGATTTTTCAGCGCAGAGTGCAATTTTGATTATATTTTGACTTTTTGCACTCTAAAAAAGTGCTAATATTGATTTTTGAGTGTAAAGAAATGGAAAAGTGTAATTTTCGGGTTTTTGAAATATAGAAATTAAAGACGTACAACTTTTATAATCGAAGAATTTTTTAAATTTTCAGTATAAGATTTTTTTTTTGCACGAAATTTAAAATATTTCGTATTATATATTATCACCAGGGGAGAAGGGAGGTAGTTGCGCGATAACTCATAGTGAATCAATGAGCTCACATTTACCTACTATTTTCAATTTTTCAAATTTTCATACTTAAAAAATCTTTTTGAAATATATTTATTGTTTTCAAATTCTGCTGTTCAGAAAACCTTTATTTTAATATTAGCGCTGAAACAGATCCCAGTTTTGAATAAAGATTTTACAGTAAATAATTGACTCTAATGAGCCCCCAGTGCTTAACCTGTTTCTAAAATTCAAAAATTTCACTTCTTAATTAATACCAATTACAATTTAAAATTTAATAAAAATGTTTTAGTATTGATTTTTATTGAATAAAATCAATTATTAATTGTTTCATTGGATTTATTAGATTAAATATGTCGAAAAAATCATTCAACATGCGAATAAAATCAGCGCTCTGTTGCGGTTGATTTGATTTTCTTGTTTTACTAATTCTGTTCATTGAAGCGGCTGCAACATTGCTGAAATGCAAGAAATTATCCATGATTTTTAGCGGTTTTTACACATTCTTTTGTGGTATTTTTCATTATAATCAAATTGCTTTTTTCTTTTTTCTTTTTTTTATTATTAGGTTAATTGTTCGATTACAGATCTCACTCTTTTTATTATTGACTACGTCAATTTTATAATAACAATATACAACTAACACGGCGGTTAACATGTTGAAGAAATTTTTTTTATATATTTATTTATTTTACATAATGATTATTTTTATGTTCTTCATCTGTCGACTTTTATTTCAGATAATTAATGAACAGAGATAACAGATGAAGAGTAAAAAGGTAAATTATGTTACAGATAATAAAAACGTTATTAAAATATTTTTGTTCTTTCGCCTTTGATGTGACATGATTTAAGGGTTCTTGTCTTTAGAGTTTTGAAAATGTTTTAAAAATGAAGGTTATAAGTCTAGTGCAGTGGCGTACCGTGAGGTTCTTGCGCCTGGGGGCAACCGAGAAATTAGCGCCCCCTTATATATATATATATATATATATATATATATATATATATATTTAATTTAATTTTTTTAAAGAATATTAATGACGAATAACAAAAAACACGGTTAATCAATGTAATTTTTAAAATTACAAATTTAGTAACTACTTGTCTTGTATTATTTACGTAGAGAATAAATAAAGTATATATATTATAACACTTACCTTTTTTTAGTATTATGACCAAAAATGGATTAACTATAACGTAAACGTACTAAAATTTAAAATAATAAAGTTTTTGTGTTTTTATTTATACACTACACGTATAACTAAATATACACGTATAAGTAAATATTGCAAATAACTGAATGCACGCACATCTATTCTAAGAAACTAATGAAGTAATAAAAAATATATTAATCTCTTAGATCTTAAGAATAATTTCTTACTTAATTTTTGTTCCAAATTGGCTTCCCTAATTTTGCGACCCCCCCCCTAGTTACGCCACTGGTCTAGTGAAAGATCTTAATGCTATTAAATGAAACTTCAAACTATTTAAATTTAAGTCTTGTAAAAGTTGAAATTCCAAAATTTTACAAAGAAAAACAATTTCAATTTTGATAAAATATTTTAGCATTTTGGGCTTAGCAATAAATAAAGATGGAATCATTTCCCCTCGGTTTGAATTTGATTTTAAAAAAATGTTAATTTTTCTTTACATAAATCTCCCTAATGACTATTTAAAGACCCTTTTGTACATCCTCCTGGAATTGACAATATGAGTTGTTATATATGTTTATCATAAGAACTTCTTTCAATTTTCACCACTGATTTATTTTCAATTGACATTTTATTTATTAAATAATTGACTATGAATCAGTAAAGATATAAAAAAACATCGATATATATTTACTGATTCATAATCAATTTTTTAATAAATACATTATATTTATCGTTAATATAAATATGTAAACTAAATTTATAATATTGTATATTAAATAGTATTTGTATGATTTTTGGATGTTGACATTACATTATTTAATTTTACGAGTTTTATTTAGCAATTTGTTTTAATAATAAATTTTGGAAAATCTTTTGAATATTTGAAAGCAATAATTATGAATAAAAATAAGAATTTCAACTATTTTAATATGAGTTTTGTTAACAATAAATAGAATAAAATAATTGAATTTTTAATTAAAACGTTATTCAAACGAACAAATTTTATTATATTTCAAGCAACATTTTCACAAGGACACAAAGCAGTTAACTATTGAATATTTTTAAATTTTTGCAAAAAATTAAATCTGTGAAAATAATAATTATCACGACATTTTTTAATTTAACAATACGAAAAAAAATGTAACAATAATAATTCTGTAGATTCATCTGGAACTTTTCACATTCGCCTGATATATTAATTATCAAAAATATGTAGGGAGGTGGCATGGTTAGGTGTCCCTTACAATAATCAAGACATTTTCTTAATGAATTGCTAGTCAAAGATTTTCGAAAATAAAAAATTCTTACCTAACTTTTTCTTGTAACTGTTATTTTTTGATATTGTTATATTTAATTTATTGGATATATATATTTCATGTGAATAGTAAGATTCTAAAGAAGTAATCCGTGATCTGAATGTTGAAGTCAATTTGACCCTTGATCTTTTACAAGACGATTTTGTACAAACGGTCTAGTTTTACACTGTCCACAAAATTACTTAGTCTCCATTATTAAGTTAATAATTATCATTTACGTGTTTAATAACAATCTAAATACATAATTTTCTATGTAACAATGTATGTCTGTAACGATATTTAAAGGTTTAAAATAAATAATTACAACGTGAAAAATTCCATAATAATAATAATAATAATAATAATAATAATAATAATAATAATAATAATAATAATAATAATAACAAGAAAAAAGATAAACCAAGGATTAATTCTAACATCTTTTGTTTAACATCTTATATGTTGAGTTTGTGTGTTCAATTTATTTTTTCTACAACTTATCAATTTCTATATAAAAGTCTTTATTCCATACAACATTAAATTTTTACAAACATGTAAGTTTGGTAAATAGAACATGATTGAACTTCAGTGGAAATCTAGTTGAAAATGAATAAAATTCAAAATGAAAAAACGATCAAAGGTGAACAAAAAGTTAAATTGCGCGGGAAGCATCTGATTTAATAATAATAGCTTTTTCATCTATTTTTGGTGCTTTTTATTTCTTGTTAAAAGAATTTTGTTGAGGCGTTGTACAATGGAAAAGGTTGATCATGATATCATGAGAAAGATGCATGAAATAAATTTGGTAGAATCAATACCAAAGAATCATAATCAAAATATAATTCACCAGTAAATGCAATTTAATGAAAGATAGATTATCCCTCCTGAAGGTATTTTTCGTCAAGGATATGAGAAAAAAATATTTAATATCGAAATATCGATGCGTATTTCTTGAAAAGCTTTCACTGTAAAAATTAGACAATTATAAATAATGATGAAAACTAAAATCCAAAATCCGAATAAACATTAATAAATAAACTTTATTTTTTTAACAACCGATTTATTGTTTCAGTAACAAAATTAAATAGTAACGCAAATAAATTTCAATAAATAAATCAAATAATTATAACCAACTTGACTAAGCTTTATTTAAAAATTTTCAAAATACAAAACCAATAAACATATATTATTAAAACAAACGTTAATTAAAGTTTGTTTTTTTAGTCTATTTAAAATATTTTTTTAAATAAACCCAAAATTCCACCGCAAATTCTGTGTAGATTATTGAGCAATACTTTTATTTATGAGATTAAATCAATAGTGAAGAAGATAAAATATTTTATTGATAATTAATTAAAAATTGAAAAAGTGTAAAACAAAGAATTCGAATTTTATAATTAAATTAATTTAATTAATTTTAATTTTAAGAGTGATTAAAAATGAAAATCAAATTATACAAACATTTAGAATTTCTTCTTTGTTTTTTTATCGAATCATGTCTTTTTTATTTTTATTTTATTTTCATTTCTATCAATAGTAATAATTTTTATATTTTAAATTAAATTAATTAATTCACATTTCTGCCTTTAAAAGACTAATCCGTTTGTGGATTATTTTGATTGTTTTTAAATAAATTATAATCATAAAAAAAAGTAAAAATTCAATTCATTAAAAACCTGAGCAAGACTCATTTTTATAGTTTCTTCTTAGAAATGATATCAATTTGTTTGAGACTGATTTTGAGATTTTCTAATTGAATTGTAATAAATGTCTCCCATTTTCTTTTATTTAATATGGACAAAGTGTTTGACTTTGTTTAATGTCTCCTGACAGAATGAGACCCAGCTTAGACAAATTTATTCAGCATAAGTTTTTTGTAAAAGCTCACTCATGCGGATGGAACTAAATCCTTGTCAATGGGAAAAATGAAGAGAAAATAAATTTAATACAATTATCATTATATTCACCAACTCAATTGGCATTACAGTAAAGTTTCCAAATAGGCTTCCTTGGCTTTATTTTCCAATACAATACATGTGCTAATATTGTGCTGATCACATCTTAATATTATTATAATCAATTTTTATGATATAAAATTTCACTTTATAAATTATAATTACTAATATAAAATATCTGCAATTTAAATCATATATTAAGCCCACTCAAATAGCCGCTTTACGATATATTTCGATAGGCTCACCGTCATCACGAGGTAGGATAGAAAATATTATGGATAAAATAGATTGTTTAAACAAGTTACGACATGATTATTATTTTTTTTAGTTTTTAATTAAATATAAATAATTATTTAATTAAAATTTTTTATAACTTTTATAATTTTTTTATATTTACTCCCATAATAAGCAATTCATAAATTTTAAGATTAAAAATAATTATTTAACATATCAATCCAATGTCTGTCCATACGTCCACGGTAATAATTTTGTTCAAATTACTTGAGTAACCGTTATGTATTTTCTTGTTCCTAATTCATAATGAAAATAAATTAAATTAAATCTAATTAGAAAAGAAATCTAAAGTGAATAAAAAAATAAAATTTTTTTTTTATATATCTAAATATTAAATATTAATTTTTTAAACAATTTATTTTTATTGCTATTTTATTTTTAAAAGAAATAATTTCAAATAAGACGTAATTTTATTTAATTTTAATTTGTGTAACACAAATTCTATTTTCAAAGAATTTAATTGAATAAAATCATTTTGACCAATGAAATTGCAGCAAAAGTTAAAATAGGAAATTTTATTTTATTTTCATTCTATTTGGATTATTAAATTTGTCTCCCTAATAATGCGTGGAACGACCTTCGAATATGGACATAATTCGGCTCATGATATCGAATGTCAACCTGTCAAAAGGAAAAAAAAGAAAAGAAGTAATATTAAATTTTCTTTATAAACTTTAAATTACTTGCTTTATTTTTATGAATTTTCTTATTTGTAATTTCTGTGAGAATTGTAGCAAATACATTTTCAATCCATCGAAAGAAAAATTATTCCCAAAAGTTATTTGTTTGGTACCGAAAGATATATTTAATATTATTGCATTAAAACAAAAAATTATTTTTATAATTTTGTTAATAAATTAATAAAAATTTCAATTAAAAATTCTAAAATTCTTTAAAGATTATTAGTTATTTTTCTAATTGTATTTTTCTTCCGCAAACTTTTGGAGGCCTTTGAAGCGGAACCGCAGGGACATCTCATTATAATTTCCTCGTTATTCCATGTATTTGTTGTTATATTATTATGTAGATTGAGATTTGTTACTTTGTAGGTAAAATCAACTAACAATCATCATTTTGTACTTCTCTTTTAATAAAATATTAATTTAAATAATTCCGCATATAAAATGAGAGCGCATTAAAACAAAATAAGTCAAATTGATTTTGTATCCATTTAGTATTCCTCCTGGGGATAATTTGAGAAATGCCTTGAATATCTTTATTTAGTAAATAATGTATTTTTGTTATAGGCAACTTGGAATATTTCAATGAAATTTCACATAGGCCTTAATGCCCGAAATCTACAGTGAAAATAAATGTTTATTTTTTTAAATTATATGCGTTTCATTTCAAAATTACTGAATATGTAATATCTTAGTTACATAATTGTAAATTCTACCATTATTGTCACCCCCTTTACCCCTTCTTCAAAAACAATCATAGACCCTGGAGGAGTTGAAAGTAAATTCTTTACAGATGATCAAATTGAAAAAAGAAATACAAAATTAATTATCAACAATATAAATCCAAAAACTTTTAATTATTATTTTATTAATATGATTTCCCGGGATTTCAAATATATAAGTAGGCAATTTTATTTTACGAATTTTAATTTATTTTTTCTTTAAATTTGGTTTCTGTCAGCAACAATTTCTTTAATGAAATCAAAATCAATAAATCTATAGTAAAAATCTACACCAACTTGTCTGTGTGTTGAAAATCTTGTTACGCTCAGTAATGTTTTTATTATTACATACCAACTAGGTAGAAAAAGAAATAAATATACAATTCCTTTAGTAAAAAAATTGAAAATCTAATTTTCGATTAATACAATCGCGTTTTGTAAAATAAATAACAAGATATCGGTTTTTGAAATTTTAATATACAAAATTTAACATCAAAGAATTACTATAGAGAAAAAAAGGTTACAAAATAGTTAAAATCCATTCCGACCATGCTAAAAGATTTCTCCTTAAATCGGAGATGAAAGAAATATTTGAAGATTAATTTCGTAAAATTACTTGTTATAATGATGTTAAAAATAAATGTTAGAAAATTTCTGTATCATTTACTTACAAATAGTTATAAATTTACTCAATTAAATATATAAATTTACTCAATTTACTCTTCATTAAAATACATTTATAAATTTATAAAAAGAATTGCTAAATATTTTAAAATTATTAAAAATTAAATATTAAACAGAAAAAAAATATTACCAAATATAAGTTAAAAAATTTAAAATATGGTTTCATTTCTAGATTAATTTATATTACGATAATTTAATTTATTTACGATAAATTTATATAATAATAATAATAATAAATAATAATAATAATAATAATAATAATAATAATAATAATAATAATAATAATAATAATAATAATAATAATAATAATAATAATAATAATATTAAAACTATAATTATTATAAAATATAATTTGTCTATTGTGAGTGAAGCATAAACATTTCTGATTGGCCAATGAATTTGATTCAAATAATATCCAAATATACTCAATAAGTTTTTGTCTTGAGATTCTATTTATACATTTATGTGCAATAAGTAAAATTTAAAATTACAAAAATAAGAGTCTCAATAATTTAAGAACTAATCAATAATAAATATGTTATAAACAAATATGTACGTCTTTTAGTTAATTTGCTTTTTGATAGAATTTCTGCGAAAAATTGCTAAAATCTCACTTTGGTAAAATAACAAATAAAATAAAAATAATAAAAAGATTGTAATTATTTTTTTTACAACTTTGCCTCTTTTATCTTTTACTAAAATCAAAATTTAATATCTCATTCAATTCATTTAGAAATTTGTTAAAATATTTTTCAGGTATTTATTTTTATGTTATTTTTACAAATATTACTAAAATTACTTCCAAAACAATTACATAACTTTATTTTAAAAATTATATTTATTACTGCTATTAGTAATTTTTAATTATTTTTAATTATTATTATTATTATTATTATTATTATTATTATTATTATTATATTTATTATTATTATTATTATTATTATTATTATTATTATTATTATTATTATTATTATTATTATTATTATTATTAGAAGAATAAGAAAAAGAATTGTGTAATTATTGTAAATTATATTTTACTGTCATTTTCCTATCAGAAACTTTATTAAAAATAATTAGTTAATTTATATTCATTAATAAAATATCTATGAAGTAATATAGGAAATCTCAGTCAAACTCAGCCAGGATTGATTGCATCAAGTGAAGGAAACCTAAAAAGGCCCTGATATACAAAAGGAGCACATTTAAACAAACAAAAAACATTAGTTATTTAAATAGAAACATCAAAAATAGCAATTAACTGAAAATGTCCATTTGATATTACAGATCAAAATTAAGAACTAATTTTAATTTTTTCTCCCTTAAAGCTATTTTATTTGCTGACGACTTTTTTCATTTTATCAAAAGTATTTGCTTCTAAAACAAATATCTTTCGAATTGATGTGATTTATATGAAATTATTTTCTTATGATTATTTTCACTTACTTTCGTTCATGAAATACCAATATTCGGTTGTTTTAATATAAAATATTTATTTTATTTTAATATTTAAAATTTTTTTTTCATTTGTCCATAATTAGAAAAATGAGTAAAATATTCACATGATCTTTATTTAGGTTTATATTTTGTTAATTTTATTTATTTAACATGAATCATCAACAGAGCCATTTTCAACACGCTGTAATAAATAAATAGAAATATTAATCTATTGTCTGAAAGGATTGAGAACGAGAATTAATAGTAAATTTTAAAAAAATACTCCGACAATTTTATTCGATTTTTCTATTATTTTATTTTTAATTGGAATTAAAATTTTAAAATTAAAAATTAAAATTTTTAAAATATTTTTAAAATATTTAAATTTTGCAAATAAATTCTGTTAAGTGAAAATTTCAATTATATGCTTTAGAACTCCCATTTATTTGAATTATTATAAACTATGGGTGATCATGATCGTATGACAATGAAATTGTGCACTTGCACTTTTTGATTGAATTATTTTACAATGTGGCCTACTACCGAATATCAACTATGCTCTCTAGACTTGAGAATTTTTTTACTTCTTTCTATGATAAATGTGAGGATTGTGTTTACTATATATTCCATAAAAAACATCAATGACCTTGAAACTAAAATTGAAGATGAAATTACAAATATCTCTGATTAAATGTTTGAAAACTGTTAGCATTTTGTTGCAAATTTTCGCCTCTTTTAAAAATTAATAAGGCTAATTCATTGAACCAAATTTTTATTTTGAATTTCACACTGACCAGACCACAAATCATCCAATTTTCATCCGGCGAAATAGAGTTTGAAACATGTGCTTATAAATATCTATAATTTATTTCTTAGCATAGAACCAACGATGTTTGATCTTCAATGAGCTCAGTTAAATATTTGCCATCACTGGCATCAATTTCAATGACTTTCTTTTTCATTGCCAAGGTATGAGAAGAACCTTGTAAAGAAACAGCATCAGAAGCAAAACATCTTGATAACTTCAAAAGCGGTGAAAAAATACGACAATAATTCATAGACATCTAAATTCTGTGAATTTCTTTAAAAATTTAAAATTTCTTTTAAATCCAGAATGTTCCAAAAAAATCATCCAATGATTTCAAGTAAGAAAACAACCAAAATCCAGACAAGAAAAATTCCAATTACTTCAAGAAGGCATGCGTACACAGAAATTACACTTTAAGTCAGGGGTGGGCAAACTTTTTCTATAAAGGGCCACATAGAAAACTTGATTGTTATCGGGGGCCACACATATATTTTGTCTACTACTTTACTTTAGTTACAATTTTTACAACTTATGAAAATATGAATTGATGAGAATAGTCATGTATTTGTCAGTTTATTTCACATTCCCACTCTATTACAAATGCACATTACATTTTTAAATAGGAACTAAACGAATTGCTAATTTGGGAATAAGATAATTATAATTAATTATAATTAATTATTCATAATTATTACAACAAAAGTTTATTGTTACACGTCATAATAATTATGAAGACAAAGAAACTTAATTTACATACAAGCCGACCACATTGTACAAATATAATTAATGAGAAGTATGTAACTGTTTACAATTTTGAATAATTTTCTTGAACTGTGGAACCAGTTTATTGGTTGTGATTCGCATAACTGCATTTAAATTGCAGTCAGTCAACATCGATCTGTTCTTAGACTTATTTATTTTCATAGAAGAAAACGCTTGCTCACAAATGTATGTGGACCTAAATAGTGACAAAAGCTTGGCAGCAAAGTGTTTTAGCTGCGGAAATACTGCTGCTGGCAAACATCCATAAAACTCCAGCAGAAGAACTGACTTGAACTTCTCCTTCAGGTCATTTTCTGCTTGTAAGTCAAGCAGTTCTAACTGTATATCCTCTGCTTTTTTGCGGAAAAGCAGTTTCAATGTTAACTAGTAATAACCAGTAATTAATAATATTCTGGAGCCATAAAATCGATTTAATATCCATAAATTCGAATCAAAGCAATAAGAAATACATTTCAAAAATATAGGCAAAACTGCAAGTCTAAGCTCCAAACAAAGAAAATTAATTTCGCATAGGATCGCCACATGTACATGCATACGGTCCGCATAATATACTCTGACGGCCGCATGCGGCCCGCGGGCCGTAGTTTGCCCACCCCTGCTTTAAGTGATTTTGAAGTCATCTTAGAGTCAAATATAAAATTTTATATTTAAATTATGCATGTCAACTTAAGGTCATCTAAAAAACCATACAAAATTCCAATTAACAAATTCTGTGGTCAACCTCTTGGAAAAAGTGGGTCAAAAGATCAAATTACGACACGTGTCACTCAACGCGCGCAATGCGTTCTTTAGACTGGTGGATGTAATGACTCGAGCTGCTCTCAAGCAAATCACTATAAAAAGTTTCGTGTACGATTTGCCCGAATCCAGTTTGGGTAAATCGTTGTGTCAGAAAAATACCTACCTGAATTGTGTTCGGACAAATCACACAAGGGTTTAAGTAAGTCAAATCGGTAGTTAATTAGTAAGCAACTAAAATATGAACAAAATTAAAAATATATTTTCCGAACGCGCAATTATTTATTAAAATATAATTCATATAAATAACTGTGTAAGCCTTAATCCCCTGTTTCTTATTCATAAAATGACATATTTCATGATCACTCAAATACAAAATATTAAAACATTTTTTAAATTTTATCTTAAAATTAAAATTAATTTATACAAATTTCAAAAATATATTTGCTTTTTGAATTTGCAAAATTTTAAAAATTTTAAAAAACATTGAATTTTGACTCTGGTCAACTTTATAAAAGATTTTTATTTTTTTTTGTTTTAACGCAAAAATTAAATAATGAAACTTTGATTAATGGAATTAAAACATTTATACCAATTTCATTGGAAAATATATAAATAAATAATAAACGAAATATTATTTTAACTAATTCAAAAAGTGTCTCATATAAAAAATCAAATTTTTACATCAAATTAAAAATATTTCTTTGATTTCTTTAATTTTAATAAAATTTCCTTTTTACTATTCAATTATTAAATTATTCATGAAAAGTTAATTTGAAATTCATATTTTCTAAATTCTCATATTTATTTTAACAAATAATTTTATTAACCAATATTAAGTTGTTGCGAAAATATAGATAAAAAACATGAAATGACGAAAACAAATATTATGAATACCAAAATGTTCATTTATCTCTATAATTGAAAACTTTGTAGCGAAAATACTTTAAAAATAAGAAAAAAATCTGAAACCATAAATAAATAAATTGTAAAAAGTCCACAAAACCAAATTTATAAATTGAATGAAAATAATTGATGACAAATTATGAGTAATTTATGAGTAAACCAATCCGCGCAATCGGGCGAAGCAACCAATAGTCACTGGCGAAAGTTTGTGTTTAATTTGAATTTATTGATCAAGTAACATCCGAAAACAGAAAGAAATAAAATTAATAATATTCACATTAATGGTCAGCCATATTAAAGATAATATTAAATAATTTTTGATTTTATGATTAAAAAAAATTACTTTTAATGATAGGTTAGGATAAAGAATAATGGGAAATCTATTTTAAAATTTGAGTTTAATCCCTCTTGTAAAGAGGGATAACAATTTAAGACAGCTGTCATTTTTAAATTTTCTTTGTAAATATTAAAAGTGGTTGATGGAAGACTCATAAGGAATATAAATCTTTGTCATTTAATTATGCTGTTTATGTTTATTGAAGAGGAATAAAAGGATCAAATAAAAATGAAAGTGGTGAGGAAATAAAAATTCATTTTTTAAAATCACAAATTTCTTTAAGAATAAATTAGAAATGAGATTTATCAATTATTGACATAATATATTAATTTAATAAATTGTATATATTAATTCAGTGGTTTTCAATGTGTGTTCCAGGGAGCTCGAGGGCCCCTTCGCCAAGTTCCAAAGAGCTCCTTAAAATTTTACAATTTCTAAAATTTTTGATTTGAGATGGCAATTATCACCAATAACACCAGAATTTCAAGCAATGTCTAACTTAAACTTTAAGGATTTTTAAGGATTGAAAACGTTTAAGTCTCATTGCTCTCTTTTTTATTAAACTTTTATTTTGAAATTCAGTGTATTTTGGTATAAAAATAAATGTATGTAGTTAATATCTGTTATTTTCAACTCATTTTTAATATTGACGCTCTGCATTTGCGAAGAATATAAAAAAGTGCTCCGCTGCTTAAACGTCTTGTATTAATTAATTATAGTATTTAATATGAATATTATATATAAATAATAATTGTGAATAATAAAGGAGCTAATTAAAAATAAATATAATTATGATATAAATCTCTAATTTAAAAAATTAGAATGTTTGTAGAATGAAGTATTTGATGTTTTCTTTGCTCAAGATATTTATGACGTTTAATGATCCAATTTGTTTAAATATATTGTTGCTAATAAAAAATTTTTTTAAATCTTTTAAATGAATATTATCATTACTAGACTATCCAAAATGAAACCTTTCTTGGTCGGTTCCTTGCAAAATGTTTTATTCTAATTTTATTTCATTATTTGACTATTATTATTATTAATAAATATATAATGTAAATATTGATTAAAGCTTGATTATTTGTCGATTAACTGTTTATTATCATTTCGAAACCGAAATAGAAATAATTAATATATATATATATATATATATATATATATATATATATATAACACGTTAGGTGCCACAATGTGAAGAGAAAATTGTTCTTCTGGGTCAAGTCAGTTGTTCGGCTAATATTACTTGTTATATTACACGTATGGCGGTCTACGCGGCTCGAACGCCCGAAAATCTGACAAACAACATGCATGTCTCATGGCAGCTAACGTGTTAATAAATGGCAGCATATACACATTTAATTTTTATCAAGTATAACATTCATACCTAAAGTTGACCATTATGGAGGCGAGAACAGTAAAGTAACCACCAAATACGGCCAATAATACCCAACATTATGATTAAGTACAGATTTACCTTTATTTGCATTACGTTTCTTCCAATATATGTCAATATGTGAGTTACAGACAAAAGGATATTTATCGGTAGCCGGAAAGGCAAGAAATGAAAACGTTTGATACCGGAAGAAATTAATTGTAAGATACAAGAAAATTAAGAAATAAATTTTAAAAGGAAAATTACATTTTAACCAGTGATTATTTTAAATTAAAATTATTATTTAATTGTTTAAGTTGACTTTTTTTATTTCCTTGGTTAATTGTCATTTTGCTATGATATATACAATATATTATATAGTTATACAAATTTATCAACCCTCACTCATACAGATTCTCCAATTTCCCTATAACAACTTTCGAACTCTTCTCAGTTTTTATAACCTCCTTTATAACATTGAAATGCCGAATTCAATTTTTGACTAGTCCTAATTTTATTACGCTATTTTATTACATTTCCTGCAACAATGTCCCTCTGAGAGCTGCATAAAAGTTTTGATTAAATTATGTTGACATGGACTAGATCTCGTTTTTTTATATATTTATTTGTTATATTTATTATATTTAATATACTTATTATATTTATTATATTTATTACATTTATTATATTTATTATATTTATTCTATTTATTCTATTTATTATATTTATTATATTTATTATATTTATTTATTATATTTATTATATTTATTATATTTATTATATTTGCAATATTTATAATATTTATTCTTTATTACAACTGTATTTACCTAAAGTAGTTGGGCTTCAATCCAGAACTTGCCACAGGGCTCATTGCTGTTATATTAGGGTTGATTATTATATAATTTTACCTGGGAAATATTCTGGAAATAAATAAGTAAATAAATAAATAATGAATTATTTTATATTATAAAATGAAAAATTATTGTTTTATGACAGATTATAGTTCCCATTGATAAAGGTAAGATAGTATGAAAGGAATTGAAGAAGTTATTTTATTCATAGAACTATCTCGGTGGGAAATCAAGAATTCACAATAAACTCAATTATTGACAGGCCTTACATTTATTATAAAATGATGACAAAAGACCTTTTTTTGTCACGAGATGTTATCACTTTTACTAGAAGATAAAAGAGAATAATGAAAAATTCTACACCTAGTCTATTTTATTAGATTCCTAATTCACCCGATTGGGATATGGGATATATTTTACTTTTTGCGTTTAAATGTCTAGTCCAATTTAAAGGATTCAACCATATCATGACGTACATATTATATATGATATACAGTTGTATTATTATATCTCTTTTCCTTCCTCTTTCTTTCTATTGATTAGGGTTTATGAAATCCTAGTTCGTCACCCAGTACTGGATCATAAAACCAAACTCTTTGGAATCTCAAAATATCAATTGAAAACCTTGATGTTTAATTTTTTTCACGAAACTTTAATATACAATTAATACGACGTTGAATAAGGACTATTTTTTATATACCAATGATGAGTAAATTCTTTCTTAAAAGCTGAAATTCAGAAATAAATACTCAGCTGTACTAAACTTTAAGGACTCATAAAGATCAAAATTAACATAATCAAATTAAAACAAAACTACTAAATATCAAGGTCACATTTAATGTATTAAAAGCATTCTGTAACATAAAATTGATCTATAATCGTAATGAAAATAAATGAAAGTTTAAAAATTTTTATAAAGTATCAAGTTATAATTGTGAATTAACATTATATGATTAAATAATGAAATAATATTTAATTATAAATTATAAGCTAAATCACTAATATATTTTACGAAGACTTTTCTTATTAAATTAACTTTGATTTAATTAATAAATCTTGTCATCATTTCAAAAGTAAAGGTTTATGCTGTGAGAAAATACAATATTATGCGCTAACGGTTGATTAGAACTGTCAGTTGGCATTAATATTTATCTAACCGATCTGGAAAGCTTGTAAAAATTAAGTAAATATTTACAGAAATAGCTTGTCATTTTACGTCTGTGCCTGAGTAATATTAGGGTCTGTGTAAGTCCTACCTTCAGTTGTATGATCATCATTTAGCCATTCATTACTCTCCCTACATTTTATGGATAAATATTAGTATTTTCAATATTATTTTTTATATTTCATTCTGATTTTCATTTATTATTCAGACTATTTGTCTATAAATTATTTTATTTTATTTTATCCTTAGCTGGAATATTATATTTATATGTATAACATTGAGATTTATATAGTAATTTTATGGACCCTTTGGAAAAGCCATAATGCCACTATAGACACAATCAGCCACTTGTATGGCCAGGAAAAGGGGAGAAACAGGTACTTTTATTTCGGGGCAAAAAAAGTGTTTTCGTAAATAGGGAAGTTACTTTTTTATTATAGTGTTGTCATAGCCTTGTCCTGCCACTAAATCAGTATGAAAAACATTAATATACAAGAATTTAAAATGATTATAAATTGTAAAAACTTTTCAATTTATTAATGTGATCAAGGAATTTATTAGCGTTAAGTTGTCATTTAAGGCTGAAATTGGTTAATATATTAACCAACTGCTTTAATGTCTATATTTCTAATAACGTCCATATAAACATCAACTTTAATACGTCAATACTTTGTCGAGAACGTTCATTGGTTAATTTATTATTATAACTGCATGAAGTACGCGTTGTAATGAAGAAGTCCTGCATTATATTGGAAAGGGAACTTGTCGTTGTGTATTTTGTACCACTGAAAAATCAAAACAAAATAAGTGTATATGTTGTGCGTTTTGTGTTTTGAACCATTTCACAAGAATGGTTCTAAAAAAATATAATTATTATTTGTTTGAAATGTTTATATTTTTTATAATAAAGTTTTGTACAAAATATATCTATTTTTTTTATTACTTAAATTTATTTTCTAACATGACGCCAAACAATCATAAACAATATTAACCAATGAAATCTTTGATTTTTCTGACGGACTAAAAATATTTTTATTTTTATTTATCAAATTTATTTTATCTAGACAATTTTTAAATATCTTAGTTAAAATTCAAATACCAAAATAATTACTTTTTCCTTTAAAGGTTTAACTAAATATATATTTAAATAAACACGGTAAAGATTTTATTAATAAAAATCGCCATTCGTACATCTTTTTCACTATATATTTCGATAGCATCACTATCATCATCAGGTTACCTAAATTCACGACGGATGAATAACTATACTATATTGATAATTTATAAACAAATTATAAAATCTATAAATTTTAAATTATAAATAAAAATTTCAAACAATTTTTTTTTAAAAATAATTTTCAATAATCAATAATATTTAAACTTTTAAAATTATTTAAAATATATATATTAAATGTGTGTCTACAGCATATCTGTCATTGGGATAAATAATAAGCAATTACATTATCTGAGGACCCAGATAATAATAAGGTAATCAATCAAACATGCAGGTATTTATATACATTGAATATACGGGTTTACATAACATAATATCTGAAACATGGAAATCAAATAGCGGGAATTTTTACTAGTTTACTATAAATAAAAGTCCAAGTCATCATTTTATTCAGTTTTAAAAAAGTCTTCGGAAGTCTTGTTAGTGAAACAAACTTGTCAAAAATGGTTTAAGAAATGTCGTTTTGGCGATTTCGAATTGAGAAATGAACAATGATAAAGGTATTGGTCGTCTGTAAGAAATGATTAAAGGATTATTGGAGATAAAGCTAAAGAGATAAAGATAAAGAAAGATGTTTTGAATCCTAAGAAGATTATGCTGTAAAATTGGTGGGATTGTAAGGGTATAATTCATTATGTAATTCATTATTGTAAGAAACCAATATTGTCAACATATTGAGCCGTATGTCACGATTAAGACCATATGGAAGTAAAATAAATTTTATTATTTTATCTGGTCCTTACATAAATGTCAAATGAATGCCGATTTCCCAAAAATTGCAGATTTACATTACCGAGCTTATTATAATTAATATTATTATATTGTATTAATTAAAATGCTTGACTATGACTCAATAAATATATCAATGTTTTTGATATTGAATTACTGATTCATAGTCAAGCCTTTAATAAATACAATGGAAAATAAATCAGAGGTGAAAATTGAAAAAAGTTCTTATAATAAATATTGTAATTGATATTGCTTATGATTAATATTATTTAAAAAAAGTAATTAATCAAAATAATAAATAATTAAATTAATAAATTAGCTGACTTTACGAATAAAAGACCTAATTAAAATTATCCAAAATTCTACAAATTAAATTATTAAAGTCATTAGTAAATATTTTATGGAAATTATCTTTGTTGCAACAAAATAAACAAATAAAACCTTCAAATGGTTGAAATATTTAGTTGAAAATAGTTTTCAATCATGACAAATGTCGACAGAAAACCAATGACAATAAAAAGAGAAAAGCTCACCTCAACGGATATCCGGATAATTGTTGCAGTTATTTGTCGAATAATTTTCGGATTTTCAGATTGAAAAGGTAAAATTGAAAATAAAATTTTGCAAAAATTTTTTTTTTCATTTTTACAAATAGCCAATATAAATTGGAAATGATTTTATATTTTTATAATTTTTCTAATTAGTAACAAATTTAATAAAAGTTTTAAAAAATAATTATAATTATAAATAATTATAATAATGTTGTTTTTTAAATGTGACTTTGATAATCAAAAACAAACAAATTTTGCAATACGCACTAGCGACATTATTGCTAAAATATTTCTATTGAGGAAAAAAATAATAGAAAATCGCCAACTAAGTATATTAAAATGTAGCATTAATATAAAAAATAAATTTAAATTCAAAAATTAAAAATTGATTTTTATACAAAAAATTTTACAAACAACATCATCCCAAATATCAAATATACAAGTTAAATTATTTAGAATGCATTCAAAATCTCTGTATACTGGGCACTTTGAATATTAATCGTTCCCATTAATTACTCAAACTCTTCGACAAGATCTTAAAATCAGAAATACTTATTTTTTACTGGTACACTTCCTAAGATGATCACTAATGTGGGTCAATCCATTCTGTCAGTAATGCTCAATAACTCGAATGCAGAGATGATAGGTAGTCTCTCCAATGTATGTGGCATTATACCAATTACACAGACCAACTGGAGTTGCAGACATATTAGTGAACATGCTACCATCCTTGCAATACGTTAAAACAATCCTAAATATAGTTTTATCTACATATTTAAGGATCTTATACTTGAATTCTTTGAAACCTTCAGAATAAGTTAATACCAATTCATATTTTTGATCATTGTGCTTAGATCTGATTTTTTCACCTTCCGAACTTGAAAACATATCAACTTCAACATCAAAAATAGGATTATTACTTTCAGATAAACCTGTGCAAGGATCATGAGTATTCAACAAGTAGGAGTATTCATTAGGAAATTACTTATTGATTTTTTGTCATAATGAAAATAAATGAAATATTAAACATGTTTCAAATAATGGCGAAAGCATTATTTATTACAGATTATCAACAACTGATCCGAAATATTGAGAATGAATTTGTTTGTTATTTCAATTCCCCCAACAGTTTTTATGCATTTGTAACAACAATAATTAATAAACAATGTATAATTTTTTATCTCGATTAATATAAAATAAAATATTTATTTAATTAATATTCACTAATAACTTTTTTCACAAATAATAAATTTCAACTTTTATGTAATTATCTAACAATTGTATAATTATGATTGAAATGTAAGCTCATTATTCTTGTAATTTTATTCCCTTCAAAACTGTCGACATTTACAAAATGTTAAAAGCAATCAAATTATATCAAAGAAAGTAAAATATTTTTCAAGTTTATTGAATTATTATTATTTATTTATTATTATTATTATTATTATTTTTTTATTTTTTTTTATTATTATTTTTATTATTATTATTATTATTATTATTATTATTATTATTATTATTATTATTATTATTATTATTATTATTATTATTATTAACTTTTAAATTAATGAAAAACTCGGAGGAAAAGGAATAATTTGTTTAGTGACTGAGTTCGGAATATGTTAAATATTTATTTAAAAGAGAAGTACTTGAATAAATAAGTAAAGAAAGATAAATAACTTCATTTCTATTAAGTTTTAACTCTGTTTTGGTAATATTGTAAAAATTTCGGTTGTTTAATTGTTGTTTGCAATGTAATGTCATTTTTCGGGCGGTTTCAATCGTTTATTTTCTCCCTTTTCAAATGACTTTTGAGTTAAACGAGAGTAGAAACTGAATTTTAAAAATTATTTTTTCCAACTTTTTTGTTATTTTTAGTTTTTATGAAAATAAATTATTTTTTATTTTAAATTTTAATAAAAATCAAATTTCACCTCTTTGAATTTTCCAAATGAATATTGTAAGTTGAAATAATATAATATTTCCAAATTGAATTTGCAATACTCAGATAAAATATGGGCCATGTTTGTGTGATATATTTTAGGTAAGTAATATTTGTAAATAAATTAGCTGAGACAGTTGAAGATAAATATAAATCATTATATCTCGGTGCATTTAATTAAGGATTGAGTTTAATTATTCACGTGCTTTTGACTGAATGTAACAAATGTGTATTGATGCATTTATAGAGCATAGTTCACTTTTTTCAGCTAACAACAGATTCAAGTGTCGGGGGATTAACTGTCCGTACACCATTTGAAATGTCGATTTCAATAAAAATGTTTACTTTTGTATAAAATTTTCAATATTTCCACAAAAAAAATATATTAATCTCACTCTCAAGATCTGTAACATATGTCTCAAACAAACCTCTACATTGCTTTAATAATTTTTTTATAAAAGTTTATATATAATTTTCCAAAAATGGTAGAAAAAGATTCAAAAAAATTCCAATTATTTTCATTAATTTTACAAATATTTTGTTTGACTAAACACTAGTTGGAAATTCCTCTTTAGATCCTCCCTTGTTTGATCAAGGAATTAATTCTTTTTTTTTCATTAATGCTCTCTAAATTTGTTTTTTAACTTCAAATAAGACTTTAATTTGTCAATGAAATTCAGGCGCAATCAAATTAATTAATTTGATTTCTAATTAAGGGTTTTCTCTAATTTTTG
This sequence comes from Schmidtea polychroa, assembly GCA_959609185.1. Lineage (NCBI taxonomy): Eukaryota > Metazoa > Platyhelminthes > Tricladida > Dugesiidae > Schmidtea > Schmidtea polychroa. The sequence continues at coordinate 111,783 of CAUHTR010007492.1, read as the reverse complement.
TGATTGAAAAATAATTTGTTTTCATTTCAATCTTTTAAACTCAAAAGCAAAAATACACTTTTAATAATTTAAAATTTGATTTAAATATTTTGAATATTTAAACAACAGTTGGGTTTAATTGTGAAATAATAAATTGACAACTATTGATTTGTATCCAAGTGTGATAACAATATAAATTCTTATTGATCAGCACAATTACAATATAGATTTCATTTTACTCATTACAACCACACAGAATGATTAGACAATTGAACAGTTTTCAGTTCTTATTACAACTCTTCAGGAGGAATCGCACAAATTTAATAAACTTAGATTATCCATTATTTGACTGTTGGTTTTTATTGCAATATCTCTTACTCTCTTTTTTTTGTTTTACTGATAAAACTCCACAGTTTGAAGTTCACTGACATACTTTAGGGTGCTCGCCTCAAGTTACACTTTTTTTAAACATAGACGAAAAAACTTAAATTGTTAGTTCAATTTTATTTCTAAATCTTTGATAATTTTCCGTTTTCTTCAATAATTCCGTTTACCGTATATTTCGGCAGTCTCATTGTCATCATCGGGTAGAAAGAAAAGACAATTAATATAATAGATTATTCAAACACGTTATTATTATTTAAAATTTAAAATTTTTATTTAAATTGTTTCCTTTTATATAAAATTGAGAAATCTTAGATCTAGAAGTGTTCTCAATGATCTCAATAACAAAGCTTCACAAATTACACATTCTCAATAATTATTAAAATAATTGATAAAATTTTAGAATCTCATTTTTCTCTTGTATTGAATAATATTTGTAAATCCCTTCAGTCGACAATAATCAAAGATTCTATTATAGAGATGCCAGATAGCATCACCAATATGTGTTAGCATTACATCCATGTAAATACATATATTTCCTTACAATTTATCATTTAAACCAGCTGAGCTACCCGGCGTTGCTCGGGCACATTAGTAGTATAGTAAATTGTCGCTGTCCTTTATTCTCATTTGCTCTTCGATTTGTTGCTCTTTTAGCAGAAGAATTAACAGATCCAGACAGATCCAGTTTTATACATTGGTGAACGATTAGACAAAAAATAAAATACTACATTAACGGATTTATTTAATGGTCACCAACAGTAATGCTGATCTGAATTGAACAGGCTTAACCTAAGAATCTAAATGGGGCAAAGCGGTTTTTTGTAATAATAACGATTTATAACGATTTTTATATTGGATTCAATTTAAAAATTTCCGTATTTAGAAATTATAACAAATTATAAAATTATTCCAAAATACCTTTGATGAATATTTTCTCATCCTCCCTATTCCCTTGACATTCCTGAATCAGACTTTCATATCTTAATCTTTGATTAAATTATTATTGCAAAACCAAAAAGAATTTTAGGATACTAGGAGAAAGTGATTAAAGGTCCTTGGTGAGTCACAAGAGTGGAGCAGAAAAACGAAAAGACATTAAGAAGCGAAAAGAAGCTATCGATAAATCAGCGAAAATCAAGCCAAAAGAAGTGCTTAAATCTATTATTGAAATTAATTTGGAGTCAATTTTTCCAAATCTTGTAGTTGTATTAAGAATATTTTTGACAATCCCGGTTTCTGTAGTCGAGTCTGAACGTACGTTTTCAGCTCAAAAACGTATTAAGAATTTCTTGAGATCTACAATGGCACAAGAGCGGCTAAATGGATTAGCAATGCTGCATATTAATAACGATATTGCAAGAAACCTCAATTGATAAATTTGCAATTTCAAAAGCCCGTAAATCAATAATATAATAAAATTTGTTTTTATATTGTGATGTCGCTAACTATATATATTTTTTAATTATTAAAAAGGGGCCCTAAAAAAAATTTGGCCCCGAGCCCCGCACTCTCTCTCCTAGGCCCTGTTGGTGACTATTTAGTGGAAAAAATAAAAGTTTTTGTTTTAATTAGAAAATATTATTTCAAATATCATATTATTCAAATGTCGACTATAAAGCAAAAGTGAGAATATGAAATTTAATATGGAAACGAAATTAAAAATATAAGGAAATATTAAATTATTTTTCCCGAGGAAATCGAGTAGAAGAGTAATAAAAGAGAATGTCGGCATTTAAGTAATTCTTGTTAAATAGAGAAAGATTTTCATTGAATTAATAATTCGAATCGTCGTCCTGATATTTCCACAAACTCCGGATTATTCTCTCCTCCTCCCCCTCTCCCCCCTCCTCCCGATATTTAGCATCAACTTTATTTCCACCTGCCATGAGCATACAAATGACAATAGTTGTTGCCACTTCTTTACTACTATTGACTTTGGACAGAAAAGGTTCGGATGTCTCAATGTCAAATCAGCTGTTTTTTCATAATATCCCATATTAGAATGGGATTTTTCTATGGGAATTAAATTTGATTTATTACAAAATAAATTTTTTATAAGATTTTTGGACAATAAATTTTTAAATAATTTAAACAAAAATGCCAAACGGATTTAAAACGGAATCCGTCATGATTAAAAATTTGAAAATATTTGTTGGAAATTAAGACTTCATAATAAATTTTTCTACAATTTCAAAAACCGATTGTTGTCATATCGATTATTTAAACAATTTTCATTTACTTAAATTAAAATAAAATTTATTTATTTATAATTGATTTTAAATATGATAATTAATAAAAATTTTATTAATTCAATATTAAACATCCGCATTTGTTTTCAGACTAAGTCAGTATATTTTATTTATTTAACACGAATTTCAGGCATTGTCTTCTTCGAGTGTTTTTATTGAATGAATATTTAATTTACAATAATTAATTTAATTAAAGATATTTTAATATTAAACTGAAAGTTGATTAGTTAATATTCATTAGGAATTTTTAAATAATTAATTATTATTATTATTATTATTATTATTATTATTATTATTATTATTATTATTATTTATCAATATTTTTATTTTAATTATATAAAATCTAATTAAAGAAAAATTGCAATCCATTTACTCTAATATTGTAGTTTTGATTATTTTATAAAATGTCACGCTCTATTAATCTTAAGTGTATCAAATGGGCTATAGGAGACATTGGCAAATAATTGCAAATCCTATTTGTCTGAACGAAGGGAGCTGATGTTAAAATAAGTTTATTTCATTTTGCCAATAGCGAGATATGAAATTGCCATATTTGTGAAAAGATTCTGGGAGATTTGTCTCAATTAAAATTCTAGAAATTGTGTTGAATAAAGTCTAAATATATTAGGAAAATGTGATTGAGCGTTGAGAGTGTTTTATTTTAGCCGCGTATTTTTTTGCTTGGCCTCGACTCAAAACGCAATTAGATTATTTTTAAATTAAATTATCATAAAATTATCTTTTTAGGATTTTTTATTAGTTTTACTTCAGCATTAAATTTATATATATATATATATATATATATATATATATATATATATATATATATATATAATATATATATATATATATATATATATATATATATATATATATATATATATATATATATATATATAATGAACACGCTGCCCTGAAATAAGATAAAATGTTAAGAGCTTTGGCATAAATTATGGACATTTATTATAGAAAAGCAGAAAAATAACAGTTTTCATAAATGACCGAAAATTCATAATAAATACATAATATTAGTTTTAGAAAAGATATTATTACCATGAAAAGACTAAAATTATTTTAGAAAACTTTAGAAAAATGTAAATTTAATAAAAAATATAACTATTAATTTACCATCTGCATATTAAATTTGTCTTTGTTACACATAATTTTGGTGTAGATTCATATGATAGTGTAGGCGAAAAGAAAAAAGACATGAATGAAGGGAAATACACCAAACACCACTGAGATACGTTTTCTATAATATAAGAAAAAATCAATAATCTTACATTATGGAAAAATACATACTTACTTTGATTTCACGCTGATGTTCTCATAGATAGTGTACTGAAATACGCCTTACACTATCGAAATCTAAAAAGTGGTAGAAAAATTAAATACTGCACACAAACACAACACATACTAAAAAACACATGCAAACTTTCGATATATAGAAATGCGCCACTGAGATACGTTTCTATAATAACTTTATTTTAGACAATTTTGAGAAAAAAATGATCGCAGAAAAAAATGATCATATTTTTAAAGAAACTAGTATCATGAAAATGTCGACATATCATCGTAAGAATTATTTTTGAGTTAAAATTAAGTTAAATATTCATTAGAATTTTTGATATTTGTTTTAGATAAATAGATTTTTGGCGATTGATTTAATTATTTAATTTTAAAAAAATATATCTGACTTACATATCAAAATAATTCCAAAATAATTATAAAATAAATTTCATAAAATTCTAGAAAACGTGAAAATTAATTAAAAATAATTTATAAAAAAAGGAAAATATTTAAGAACTTGAATAATAATCTCATATCTATATGGATCAAAATTCAAGCCTTAAAATTTACTTAAAATTAAACATATTACATGGAAGCCATTTCTAAAATCCCATTTAAATCGTGTGTTGCTGTACTTTGTGTAAAAATAATCGACTACACCGTGCGCATAAATATATCTGTGGCAAAATATGATAACATGTATAAAAAGAAACTAAACGGAAACTAGCTTCCATGATTTCGAGGATGGTGTTAATAACGATGACGAAAATCAGGACTATTAAACTTTTAACATAACTGTCTTATTTGTGAATAGTGCATTTCCAGTTGTATTGGGTTTATTAGCCGTGTTTAATAAATTTGCCCTGTCTATTGAAATTGTAAAAATTATTTATTATTTCGTGCAAAATGGACGCTCGGGATTTTTGTGAAAATGTAGTAAATATGAATTTAAGGATTTTTATTATGAATTATTTTTGGAATTTTGGAAAATAGTTATTTAAAAACAAATTTTATGAAATAACTTTTCGTAATGTTCAATTTTAGGATTGTTATGAGCATCATGTCTCAAACATTGAGAAGGTTGTCCGTTATCTCTGTACACGAGTTCGACATTATTCCACAGTCAGGGGATTGAGTAATATTATTGAGCATAAAAATATGTTTTATTGAATTACGCGAAAAGATTTTAGTTCTTGGTGATGACAAAAATGTATTTTTAAAAATATGTTATTTTATAGTTTTTCTTAAGTTTTAATACTTAAACTATTTATTCTTGTAGGGACGAATAACCTCAAAAGATTGGTAAAAGACGAATCCATATTAGAATTATTCTGCAGATGTATGACCATTAGAGGGGTTAATAAAATGACTTCAACCAGTTCTTTTTTGAGATATTTATGGTCAGTATTCGTCTTGTTAATGACAATCATTTTGGTTGGTGCTACATGTCTGTTGATTCTTGATTATTTCAAATACGACGTCACTCTTCATCAAAGAGACTTACAACAGAATTCGACGTTTCCTGCCATTACCATTTGTCATCATCATCCGTTTTCTAAGGACGCATACAAGTTATGGGATTCAAAAAAAGTCTTGTCTCCGTCGTTGTTCAATCTCTACATGCGACAGAATGCTCTTCATTACCTCAACCAAGACGACAAATTTGCAAATAACTTTTATTATTTTGATTCTATTGACATATACTATCAAAATCTGTTGTATAATGAATCTATTGCTCTCGGTCACAAGTATACAATAGTCCTATATTGTCTCAGAAGAAATGATTATCAAATTGACTTCGAAAATGACTGCCAGCAGTTTGATAGTTATGTCATAAAGCGATTATCTCACCCTCAACATTTCAATTGTTATACTTTTGAACCAAGAAACATTTCGGTTTCCGTTTCCACTCGATTCTTTAGCTTAATTGTTTCTCTAGGTCGTCCTGAACCGGACTATGAAAATCATGAACAAGCTTTTCTTATTGACGTCTTTGAACAAGCCAAGGGTCTCAGAGCCGTAGTCCATGAACCAGGAACTATTCCAGATATCGAAAGAGAAGGCCTTCATGTCGAACCCGGAAAACTAAATGAAATTAATTTTCAGCCCATTATAAATTTAAAACTTGACACTCCCAAACGACCTTGTATTCAGGCCAATGAAAGCTCCAAACTAATCGACCTGGATTCTCAATATAATTATACTTTTTACGAATGCATAAATCTTGAAAAACAATATTTAATAGTAAAACATTGCAAATGCATGTACATTCTCTATCCCAGACCCCTCTATCCAACAAAGGAAGTTCCGTATTGTGGAAAACTTTGGCCTAAAATTGATATAGACGAATTCACAACGCGTATAAATTGTGTTTCAAACTACCTGAAAATGTCGCTAACTGAAGAAATTGAAAATAAATGTCGACCAAGATGTTCTTATTACACGTACGAAGCAACGGTCTCCATTACGAAATGGCGCGCAAAGCAATGGCAACTTCATTGGCTCAGTTTACAAAGCAATGCTCAGAAAGCTCTAAATGCCAACATTTCAGCCGAGAGCTACCAAAATGCTAAGAAGAGTTGGAAGTCCTATTTAGAAAGACGCGATCTTTCTAACGTCAACATTGCAGACTCAAGAAAGGCACTCAACCTCGACGGGGATGATTTTGCATATGTTGTCTTAAAGAAAAAGAGTTCCATTCTCAAAGAAAGATCGGAAAAGGAAGTCTTGAGTCTACCAGTTCTATTGAGTCGAATCGGTGGGTTTTGTTCTTTATTGATAGGACTGACTGTCGCTGTTGTAGTTGAGTTCATTGAATTTGTTTATTTACTCATTCTCAAAACTGTTTACCAAGACAATCCGAAGAAATCAACACCGGTGAAAAACAAATTCGTCACGGTGGAAAATTACGACAACAAACGAAATATTTACAGTTGGAATAATGAAGAAAGACCGAAAGAAATTTTGTTGTGAAATGTTTTACAAATATTTTGTTTATGTTTATGTTGGTGTTCTGTGTGTATGTGTAAATTTATCTTGTTGTAAACAAATTTTTCCTTTTTTTTCCTTTCACGGTTTCCTCGTGCACTGATGTAAATTTATTTTCAAACCTTTTGATTTTTCTCGGGTTGGAAATGGAGATGGGGAAATATCTAATGAATAAATATGGTAAATTATTTATTTAGCTAAGCATGCCACAGTGTTGGGTTGGTCGAGGAAATAAGGTAAACTAATATGTAAATAGGATTAATAAACAAAGTTATCTTTTCATGTTTTTATAGATAGCATTGCATATGTTTTCCAGAGAGATACTTTTCCGTATGTTTTTCCATATAGTTATCAATTCTCTCACAGAATGGGGGAAAAGAAAATTAATTTTCAAATTACATTTTAGGAAGGCTGCTGAAAAATTAAACATTTTTCGATCATGTTTTCAGGACATGTTTAAGAGTTCTTTTTATGATTTGATTCCTATTTCCACTTGTCCTCCCCTCGGGGAATTTTTCTGTAAATCCTTTACTTAGCTGTCAATGAGAACTTTGATTGAATTTAGATTTCTCTAATTTTTTTTTATAAAATTGAAAACATTCTCAATTTTTTTGACAAAAAATATATTTTTTAATAATTTACATATTGTTGATTTTTTATCCAATATATATCATTTTCAAAAAAAAAATTTTTATATTTAAATATAAATAAATAATTTATTTTTTTTATTAAATTTAATATTTTAATATTTTTAAAGTATTTTTTAATTAAAATAAATTATTTATTTTTTATTTAAATATAAAAAAATATTTTAATAATGGGAATTATTTTAGGGGAAGGTATTTTTGTCAAATAATGGAAATTAACAACACAAAAGTACATTTTCAGTTCTAGTTACAGATCACAATTATACAATCTATCGTTTTCACTCAACTGCAGAATTCCACAATTTTATAAAAAATTAGGATAAATTGATCTAGAATCTAGTCAGTGAATAACAACCCCATTTTCAGGAGCGATGTGCATCCTTTTGCTTTTACCTTATCCAATCATTAATCATCAAGGTTATCAATGTTTGAGTTCAATCCTCTTATAATAAATCAAAATTTTCTTTAATTTTCTAAGCTTAGCTAGCTGATGTCATCTTAAAAATTCTGTTTACGGGCGTCAAATAATAAATAGAGTAAAAAACTTTTGTATTTTTGAAATTATATGTCCTAGAAACCCATATAGATTTGAAGTTATTATATTCTTTCTTATCTTTTCATCTGTTACTTATTTCACGGCAAAATTTTGATTGGCAGCTTTTGTAATGTCTTAATTAAATTTGAATTGACTTTTATACGTTTTTGTACAACCGTCGTTTTAACACACTCAGTGCTACCTTAATAGGAAAAGTTTAATAAATCTAATCAAAGTCATTCATTTGGTGTTTACACGCTCAATGCTGATGAGATTTTGGTTGGGGTGTGGAGGGGGAGGGGGGTCATTGGATTATGTTGCCCTGGGTCCCGAAAATGTCTAAAGGTTTGTTCAAACTTAAATTCATGAATTGAAATTTGTCTTATGATCCTCACATATAATACTTACCGAAATTTACAGCTATAAAAATAGGTTAATCAAATCACACATTTACCGATCATTTAAATAATTGACTATTTTTTATGGCATGAATAGACTCGTGGCATAATCTGAATAAGTGTCGAAATTATGCTATATAAGCTGATCACAGAATATTTAAGGTTATAGACTTTTGGTTTTACTGATTATAAAGATAAAGTTTAATTGCTTTGCTAACCCGTAGGATACGCTTGTTCTTGTAGTATGCCACGTATCGGATACATAATACTCTCCACGGGATCCGCCGTATTTTTTAATTAAAACATTGTTAATAGCTGATATGCATAAAAGCTAAACAATATTTTTGGAGAGAAAGGTGGAAAGAAAATCTTATAGGTGAAAATAAGTTATTATTTAAGAGACAAGTTATGAAAAAATAACGGTGCTAAGTCCGATACGCAGAAGAAAAGAAATAATATATTACAAAATATTGAAGTATTTCTCCCTTTTTAGAATAACTTTATTCCTAACATACTTGTATGGTTTTGTCCGTAATTTATCGTTAAAGGATTTTGACAAGTATCAAAATCATCATTGAATAAGTTTGGAAGTTCTTCGTTACATTTGCTATCGTACATTATTCTCTGGTAAAAAAATCATTTTCTTATTTTCTTTTGTGTTATTTCTGTAGTGTTATCTTAGGAAAAAAGGATACGTTTTAGCTATTTGGGAAACCAAGGAGTTGAATTTAGAAGAAAGGTATGTAAAAGTTGAAAGAATCTCATTTACAGACTCCAGATAATTGGATTAAAATAAAATAAAATTATTATTATTATTATTATTATTATTATTATTATTATTATTATTATTATTATTATTATTATTATTACTATTATTATTATTATTATTATTATTATTATTATTATTATTATTATTATTATTATTATTATTATTATTATTATTATTATTATTATTATTATTATTATTATTATTATTATTATTATTATTACTATTATTATTATTATTTTATTATTATTATTATTATTATTATTATTATTATTATTATTATTTATTGGAAATAATTTTTCTAAATTTCAATAAGTAATCAATAAATCAATATTTGAATATCTATTAATTATTAATAGAGTGGCATCGATATTTGTCAGAATAATCAATAAATTAATCCAAATTTTTATGAAATCATCAACTCGATTTACAAACTCATTTTTTTGGAGATTTCCCAGCTTCAAGATGAAAATCGATAGAAAATTCCAATTGAGGATCCAAAAAATTTCTCTAGTTGAGGGATTTTTCAATATTTGAACGAATATTTGTTTTACTGCATCTTTTTTATCACTTGGCTAATTGTAAATAAACATTTCCAAATAGAATCTGCTATTAGTTGATAATTTGTGCATCATTTCTTGCCGATGTTTCATTGGCTGCTTACTTTATAATGGCCGCACAATTGCTGTTTTTCTCTCATATAATGATTATATACAGGAGCGTAGTCAGGATTGCAGCTTGGAGGGAGGCTAAATTATTAATTATTGCAATTCATCGAACAATGTTAAAAGTTGACACGGAAAATAGAAAAAAATATTTCAAAATAATTAACAAATTATTTACAATGTATATTACATACAATATATTACAATATAAAATTAATTCGTCTTTGCCCCTTCATTAATTAGTAAAGTATTTCAGTCGGTATTATTTTAATGTCTTGATGAATATATAACTAAGCCAAACAGTTTAACCTTTTTTCATCCATGGTATTTCTTAAATATGACTTCAGGAATTTAAGTGATACAAAAGAACGCTCTGCTGTACAAGTTGATACCGGCAAAGTAGAAAATATTGTGAGAAGAATATAAATATTTTTATAAAAAATTGGATTACATATTGCTTATGAATCTACAGCAGTATTCGGTTTGAATTTAAATTTCTTCAAATTTTTTGTACCCTAATTTATTTTGGGGGGGGGGGGGCAAATGCCACCTATGCCCCTTTTCTAGGTACGTCCCTGATTATATATATATATATATGTATGTATGTGTGTGTGTACGTTTTTAATAATAATATTCCTGTTTTGTTAGTGATATGAATATAAAAATTAAACTAATGTTCAATAATTTTCATATTAATATTTGTAATATCAAAACAATATATAAATTACACGATATTTTAGCACAGCCTTTATCAAGTGTGTGTTTGATAAAGGCTTGATGAAAACTGTCTTAAAATATCGTGTACCTTATAAAGTGTTTTTGATCTATAGTCTTATAAATATTAATATGAAAATTAATGAATTAAAAAAAAAGATCAAAGATAAAACCAAAAGATAAAAACTGGTATTGTTTATATGATAAACTATGAAACAAAATTACTATGAAAGAAAATGTTGTTTTGGTAAATGAGAAAGCAGTTACTGTTAGTACATTAATGTTCAATTATTTTGAGGTTATCTATTTCTTGGCCTACCAAGACCATCATGAAGTATTTTGAAAGTCTGGCCAGCTTGTTTGGTAATTTTCAATGGTAAAAATTAAAAAAAAAATTCCTAAAAAAATTATTAAATTTATTTGTGGTGCAATTAAATATTTTATCGATTGAATTTATCAGTTAGATTCTAGGTAAACAAAAATGTGAATGTTACCCGGGGAAATTGTTTGCCTTATAATTATTTGTACAACAAGTTTCATACGAAACTTTCTGAAAGAAATTGAGTAAACCTCTGTGATAATTGCATTCTCGTTATTACTTTACACAGAATACTTTCGTGTTTTAATTAATTAAATTGAAATTAATCGATAAATTAATTTGTTATTATTCCAGGATTAAGTTGAATTTTTTTGATAATTACTTTCGATTGGTCACATTAATCTGGCCACATTTATTGGGGGTGGGTGGGGGGGATGGGGGGTTAGGTAGTTTAGGATTTTTAAATTGAATGGATGGCGATGGTGAATGTGAGATCTAAAAAAAGAAAACATGATGGCGCATTTCTGCCATTTTTACAATATCTCTGAAAAGTATATAAACAAAGAAAAATCAATTAAAAATTAAAAGAAAGCTAAGCACTAGTTAAGCAGTGTAAGGCAACAAATTGGAATGTGAAAAATAAACAATTTATCATCGGAGGACTTCATAATTAATGTGTCTTTGAAGTTACCTGACTGGCCAGAAAGCAAATAATTTTGGAAACACTGATAATCGGGACTATAAAGATGAATAGTTAAACCACAAAATGTTGGATAGAACATTTAAGAGAATTATATCTAATAGAGAGATTCATAAAAGCCTGACAAAAAAATTGATAAAGTTGCAATTTGACGTTATCTGAATTTATTCTATATTAAAGAGGAAAAACTGCAATGTCCAATCAGAGAAAGTTGTTAAATTGTTAAATCATTTTTAGTGGTTGTAATCAGTAAAGTGGGGCTAAATTGTATTTGTAGTGATTAATGAAAATTTATATTGTTTGAAATGTATCATTGTCATTAATCAAAACACGTTTATAATTAGATTAATAGTTGCTAATTTCTTATTTCACCAACAAACCCAACAGGATCACGAAATTGAAAATGGCTAAAAAATCCCATTACAGTCGCTACTTTAACTGGTACATGATTTTGATGGTCTTTTTGTGTTTTCCAGCTGAAAACCTGCCAGAAATTATTTATATTGTAATTTGAACAAATAGAGAAAAAGGTTATTATAATTTAATTGTTATACTTTGGTATTTCATTGAATAGTTTTCTTTTTTGTTTGATTTCTGAGGACCGATTGATATTACCATTATCAGATTAACATAAAAGACTATTAAATAAGACATTAGCACTATTAAATTGTTGAGAATACCTACATGATAAATAGCATAATAAATAAGTAAATTACCTGGGGGAAGATCTTTATGACAAACGGGACGATCTATGGGAACTCAGAGAAGAAAACGGAACTAAAAAGAAATGAAAAATATAAATCAAATAAAAGAAAACAAACAAGAAATTAAAACAAAGATCATTTTTAATTAAAAAGTACAAACGAAGGAGGAATTTCAGATTTGAGACAAAAACCGAGACAGTGAGAGAATCTTTTGTAAAATTGAATATAAAGTAGAAGTGGAGTAAATAAATTTGTGGTTAAAGCAAATAGGACAATCGATCAACGTATCCTGTAATTGAGTGGTTGATGGCTAGTAATTATTGTTGTGATTACAGAAAAGGCTATTCTTCACGTAGTGTCGGAATAAGCTCTGTGTGATAAATTGGTTTATAGTTAATTGGTTGTAATAGGAATTTGTACGATTCAGTGTGAATATTAATAAAGCTTATCGTATTCGAGATTGCTAATTTGTGAATTAATAAACACGCTTTGGAGTCAGAGTAAAAGTTTGAATTTACAAACATTGTCACCAACCTAATAACAACACAAAATGTCAAGATCATACTAAAATATGAAAGTCCCATAATTTCGTTATTTCTCTGAATATACAATTTGATATTTATTCAACAATTTTACTAATTTCTTTTTCCTATCGAATGTGATAAAAAGTAAAAAAAAATCAAAAAAATTATTGAAATTATTCACTAATAATTGATTTTACAAAACCCATAAAACGGAAGACTTATTTATACGAACTCTTTCGTGTCTGCTGATTGATGAATGAAATAAAATTTATTAATTTAATAAAACTGAAAAATTTAATTTTTGTTTTGTGAAAGAAATTGATTTAAATTTGGAAAAAAAGATGAGGAAAAATTGGGCAATATTTTGTGAAATATATTAAATGTTTTCACCGCCTGATTTTGATTTCATGAATTTAAATATCGGGAAAAATAAAAATTTCTAAATTGTTTAAATATTTAAAATACGCTTCATTGAATGGTTTGCCCTTGTCTTCCTTTTATTTATAAATATTTTTATTTATATTTTTGGAGTCTGATAGCAAGGGATTCAACTATTAGCAATTTTAAGGTGGTAAGCGTGAATCTTGTTGAGAATGAAACACGTAATAAAGAAGATGACTGATATGAAGGGCCAGTTAAAATAATTAAAATAATTAATTAAAATAATTTTTTTTCATAATAAATTTTTTATAAGGATAATTTTTATATATTTATTAAATTATATTTAATTTGTATATTTATAATTGTAAAGTGTAATAAATTAATAAATTATGATGAATTGCTCAAATTATAAAAACAACATTTCTCTAACAATTGGTAATGTTGTTTGAATAATACATACTTTTTAGCTGAACTTTCAAATGACTCGTTCTAATTCTAACCACAATATCAGTTGATAATTGCAGGGTCTAAAATTATATCAGCTGTAGTCAAGTGATGTAAAAATTTATTTAAAAATATATTTACTTATGAAATCAGGTGCGGCTCAAGAAATTTTGTCCAAGCCTAGCGCCCTAGGCGAATTTTTATGAAGCGCCTACCTTAAAGAATGTCAACTGAAACATTATGTTTTAATAATTTAAATTTTTCTTAATTCAACGAGTAGGTATTTCATAATAAATTTCTTATTGAGTGAAATAAAAAATTTGTCCATTTCAAAATATAATAATATATGCAGTTTCAAAATACATAAATAATAGTACAAAATAATATAGGAGTGACAATTGTGAAAGAGAAAAATTAAAGATATCATAATAAATAAATTTTTTTATATATTCGAGAAATAATTTAGAAAAATATTTTTGTGCCCTAGGCGGCCGCCTAATTCGCCTATGTGGTAGAGCCGTCCCTTTATGAAATATATTTTTTCAATTTCTTTGTCCTCAATAAATCGTTCATTTTGTTCAATCACTTCTTCTCTTGATTTGATTTCTGACACATCTTCTGAAGAAACATTTTGATTTTGACATTGAACTTTGTGGATTTGAATAAAGCAGTGTTGGGGAAAAGCATTATACACTAGGGTGGGTCGAATGTTAATAAATTTTGAGTTCAAGAAAGGAAACATGATTAAAAGTTGTATTTTGGTATAGAAAAATCGAATCAAACCATTTTACTTAGATTTATGGACATTTACTGCTCCCAACTTTTCTCCGAAAATGCAGTTCAACATAAGTGTGAAAACAATGTAATTTGGCTAGTGTCGGAATGTGTTTTGCGCCTTTGTCCATATTTAGATGTAGCTTTCTTAAGAGCTTATAAGTATATTATTTACTCTCTTGGGCTGAGATAGTATATTCTGTGTCCTCATCCCGCATTGAAATATATCCTGACAACGTCAGTGATTAGGAAGGGCCAAATTTGAATTATCCTTTTCAAAGACAAAAATCAACTTTCGAAATTATTTTTTATTAAAAACATCCAGCCAAAAGTTTAGAAATGTATTAGCGAGGGCATAAAAAGAAGTCACATGAAATCAGCTTTGCTTTGCACCTTGGGCAATTCCTTCCTTGATTTTTTACACAGTAGTACCATACCATGTCTGGACTTGTGACCAAACACTTTGCAACTGGCAGAAGAAACATCTTTGATGGCTCTTTCAACGGCTTGAGAATGACAGGGAAATTGTTCTAATGTAATTTTCTTATTCATCTTCAATTCATGATCCAATATATGAGATAAAAGAGGGGGAGGCGTCAAATTACATTTTGTCCAGTCAATCATGTCAGCATATGATGTAGCAGACGACTGAAGAAAGACAGTATTCTTGTCCATAGTGCGAATCACTTCGGAAGGGAGAAAATTTTGTCTTGCAGTTATGATTTTTTCTGTTGCAAACTTTCTGATTTCTTCATCATCATCACCAACAGCAGCTAGGAGTATATTTTCTGGATGTGAGAAGTAATTGTTGTTCTGAATGACAGGAAAGATGATTTCTTGGTCTGATGGATCCAAATCCTGCAGAAGTTGGAGCATATAAAAAATATTTCTTGCACCATCTTGGCATGACGAGTGAATCTTTATATAAAACCATGACGGTCCATAGAAATTGACAATAAATTTCACTATTCGCATGAGAGGTTCAGATGGAGCAGTTTCGGACATATATAGTCGCAGAATTCTATTAGCTTTCGTTAGCCAGCGACTGTGATTCAAATTTCCTGGTTGTGCCATTTGTAGAAAAGGGACATCCTTGTTGTTGTGGTACCCTTTCTGGACTGCCAAGCATACTCTGAGGAAATACAATTGATCAGTGTTCAATTCTTTCTTGACATTTTCACTAATATCTACGACCTTTCCAGGAAGGGACATAAAGGCTACTACGGGCTTGTCTTTTGGATCAAAATCAAGAACGCTTCCTATTTCACCACATGACGTTTTTGGACCTTTTGTTTCTCCACCATCGACGACTGAAAAATACTTCCTGAATGGCAATTCATTTGCATGCAACAAGCATATCAGCCATTGTAGAGGTCGCCCTAGGCTTTTTTCGAGTCTTCTGATTATTCCATTATTTTTTCCGGTGTTTGTATTGGTTCCATCGCACACAATTGCTTGAAGGGTCAGTGAGGACTGCGTGCTAACGATGATTGACATGATTTCTTTGCCAATATCCACAGCTTTACTACTTTGAGGTACAACATGATCGATATATGTATCCCCTGGAAAGGCGACAATCACATAATGCTCCTCTTTTAGGATCCTTCTATGAAGTAAGGTGGAATCTTGTTTCCCGTCGAAACCGAGGCAAATCAAGTTTTTCGCTTCTGCTGAATGCTGTTCAATTTCTCTCTCCCTCCAGTACTTTCTCTGACGTCGTAATTTTGCGGGATCGATGATTGTTTGAGAGGATAACAGTTCCATATCTTTCAGAAAAGCGTTTACTAGCAAACACGTGTCTCTGTTGCTCACACCACATCTGTCAACAGCTTTACTTAATTCAGGATAATGTCTTCTATTTTGAAATTCATCACATTCTTCTACGCTTGACTCTGAGCTTTCTGTTGAATTGTCTAACTTATCTTTACTTTCATCACTAGCGGCTTCACTCTCCGTGTCACTTCTTGAGGTCGGATGTAGATCGTTAACTTCAGTGTCCATTATTTCATTTTTCATTTGTTTTCCTTTTCCTGTAGGGCTGCTTTTCGTTTGTTTTCTCTTCAATTTTGAGGTTTCCTGTCTGTCCGTATTTCCGATTTTCATGTTTCTGGTAGTTTGTTGGTCAATCCAGAACTCCCACTCTAAGGTAGGAATTTTCAAGGCCAATCGGCATGTACACTGACTTCTTCCACGAGCACCATCATTAAAACATTTGCAGCAACATATGTCAAACAATTTGGAAAACGAGCTTAACTTATCTTGAAATTTGGCAGATGACCTCTTGCATACTGGATACTTCTCTAATTCACGCACTTTTGATATTAGTCGCTTGACACGAACCACAATACTACTGAACTCAACAGTTGGGATACTTGCCTTCATATAAATTTCCTTCACCTTATTTGCGAGAAGAGTTGCTTGTTCGTTAAAGCCAGTATGAAATTGCGTACATTTCTCATTGTAACAGTAATCACGAAACACATCTTCACAAGTAGGTAATTGGTTTCTGGGTAGTTCACAAGTTTGACCAAACAGACAATGACGTGATTTACTTCTTGTTTTGCGAAATTGCTTATTTCTCTGTCCCTTCATAACTGCTCTTCTGTACTCAGCTCTGGCAAAATAAAAGTGAATCATCAAGTTAACTTTTTTAATTATGTCCAGCAAACACTTGACATCCAATCGAAACAAATTAAATTATCTGAGTTTAGACTGACTAGTAGTATCCATGTGGATTATGTGTTGACTGTAGTGTGTGTGTTAGTATTGTTCAGAAGAAATTGTCTTTGTGAGTGCTTGTGTGAAGGTGCTTCCGTGAATTAACCTCTCTATACATGCACGCGTTAGCTTGGACTTGTGAATAGAGCATGTCAAAAATGGTCTTTCTGCAAGCGTGTGACTGCTTGCAGGATGAATTTACAATGGCACATGTGCGAGCATTTTTACTGGGATAGTACTAATACATACAAACAAAAGTTGGGACCTGTAAACCCTTTTAAACAGCAGTCTTTTGCAGGGATATTTCATTTTCTAGCATAAGCACAACTTTTTAGGCATGTTTGGAGAAAAAAAAAATTTTCGACCCACCCTATTATACACCTATCCCCCGATTTACACGGTACTTGTTTTACACGTTTTCGCTTTTACACGGTTTTTAAATAAGTTTTTTTTTGTTTTTATCGCACTCTACTAAATGCTACTGTGTTTGAACACGTGCGCTCTCACACATCTCACGGGGAATCCCGAGCTTATGTGCTGACTTGCTGCACATGCACACTGTGTCTGTATTTCTTCGCATAAAATTAAAGTTTTAAAGTTTAAAGTGAGTGCATAATTTAGATTACATATTATAAATTAACATAAATTAAAAATAATTATAGGCTTATAATGTCGAAAGAAGTTAAAAGAAAAGTTATTTCTTTAGAAACTAAAATCGAAATTTTGGATCGCTTACCAAAGGGAGATAGAGTAGTAGATGTTGCAAAATCATATAGCATGAACGAAGCTACAATAAGAACTATTAGAACAAATGAAAACACAATTAGAAAGAGTGTTGCAGCTGGCAATACCACAAGTATGGGCACAACATCATACACCAGAAATATCGCAATGGAAAAAATGGAGAAAGTGTTAATGCTTTCGATAGAAGATCAAACACAAAAAGAGTACCCATTGATACGGCCGCTATAACAAATAAAGCAGTACGAATTTACGAAAAATTGTAGAGCAATTACCATCTTCAACTGAAAAGAAGCCAAATTTTTTGGCAAGTCATGGCTGGTTTGAAAGATTTAAAATAAGACATTCTTTACACAGCTTAAAATTAAAAGGTGAACTGGCTTCTGGCGACGTAGATGCAGCTCAAGAATATCCAGCAAATTTTGGAGAAATTATTAACGACAATTCATACACCCCTGATCAGGGTTATTCTGGAAAAAAATGCCTGAAAGGACTTATGTCTCAAAATTTTATAAATCGGCTAGTGGTCATAAATCAGTAAAAGATCGCATAACAATTCTTTTCTGTAGCAATGCTTCAGGAGATTATATTATGAAACCATTAGTGATTAACAAATCAAAAATGCCCCGTGCCTTTAAAGGAGTAAACATCAAAAATCTTTCCGTTTATTGGAGGGCTAATAAGAAAGTGTGGGTTACTGCTGCAATGTTTACTGAATGGTTTCATGAATGTTTTATCCCAGATGCCAAAAAATATTTAGGTTCAAAGGGATTGCCTTTTAAAGTGCTTTTGTTAATTGACAATGCGCCGGGTCACCCACAAGATCTAGAATATGAGAACGTTGAAGTAAAATTTTTACCAAAAAATACAACTTCATTATTACAACCATTGGACCAAGACATAATTTCTACTTTTAAAGCTTTGCACATAAAACGAGCCTTTACATATATTTTGGAACAAATGGAGAAAAATGAATCTTTAACAGTTATTAGTGATTGGAAAAATTTTACAATATTAGACTGTGTGAAGCATATCGCCTTATCATACACTGCGATTAAGCAAACAACGCTCAATAGCTGTTGGAAAAAATTGTGGCCAAATGTAGTCAAAAATGAACATTCCATTTCAACGTTAAATGATGAATATTCGCAGATAGTACAGATGGCGCATTCATTGGGCGGATAAGGTTTTGATGATTTTACTGATGATGATATCGCAGAGTTAATGGCTGATAAAGAACTAAGTGAGGATGATTTAGTTAACTTAGTTTGCGAAAGTGAGTCTGAAAAATCTGATGAAGAGGAATTAGTACCAGTAACATTCACTGCTAAAGTCATCCGCGAAGGACTCGCATTGGGAAGAAAGCTGGGTAATCATTTTATACAAAATGGCACAAACGTAGAAAGGGCTTTACGATTCCAACGTGACATAAATCGCTGCTTGGCTCAATATGAAGAAGTTTACAAAGATCTTACAAAAAATTCGAAGCAATTGTTAATAACCGATTTTATTACCACCTTTCGAATGTAAATATTTCTGCTTCAAACATCGAATCGGCACAAATAACTTCGAGTGATGAAAATGAATTCCAACCTTCGATTCCGAAAAAAAGAATGAGAGTAATTTCTGATAGTGATGAAGGATAATAAAACACCTTTGGTTTTATTTTTTGTTCTTCTGTTTAATGTATTGTAAATAAATAAAAAAACAGTGTTTCCGGTAATATATTACATATTTTAACCTGTCAATGCATTTTATTTTTATTTCTGTGTACACCTAAAAATATTGAAAAAAATCACAACTGTTAAATAGCAAAATTATGCATTTTCTGCTAGCTTTTCGATTTACACGGTTTTGACTTGAAAATTTTTAATTTTCGATTTAAAAGTTTTTCTCAGGAACTTATCTATCGTGTAAATCGGGGGATAGGTGTATTATTAATTAAACAAATATATATTAAAATCAAAATTATTGTAAGAACTTTTTTTCTTTTTTTTTTCTTTTTAAAAAATGCATAAAAAAATGCATTTAAAAAAAAGTCATAATGTAAATATTTTAATATATCAAAACAATAAATGTTAAATTTGATAAAAATAATTGATTATAATAATATTAAGATGTCATCTGCACAAGTCGTATTGAAAGTTTAATCGGCATATTGATTCATTTAAATAAAGAATAAATGTGAAAAGTGCTCAATAAAAATCAGATTAAATTAATTTCCAAAATAAAAACATCTTGCGACACATCAAACAAGTCGCCTTGTCATTTTCATTCTCGATAAAAAAATTTCAAAATTAAATTTTATCAAATATTTTTTCATGAATTTTTGTTTGAGAATTTCAGTTATTAAAACAATTAATTGGATTTAATTTTAAAATATTAATAATAGCCAATAAAATAAATCAAAGTTAAAATGTGGTTGAGTGACAAAAGAAATAAATTGAAAATCAACTTCAAACAACCTTTTATATCCTAATAATGATAAAAATATTTATATAAAAATATAAAATATCTCCGGAATATCTCAGTAAAAGAAGGCAGCAAAAGTTAAAGGCCAAACATCAAATGATATCATCACAATTACAAATTATTCAAGATTTAACGATGCCCGATGTCACAACATGCATTAGCTTAAGCCCTAATGGAAAATTTATGTTTTTATTGGGAGCTTATTCTCCTAGAATACGATGCTATGAATTGGAAGAGTTATCCATGAAATTTGAGAGAAATGCCGATGAATTACCTACAAAAATTGCTCATATAGAAAAAGATTATTCTAAATTTGTTATTCTCGAAGGTGAACGAACTCTATCATTTCATGCAGGTGGTGGAATTCATCACAAAGTTCCTTGTAAAAATGTTATAAAAGACATAATTTATTCACCATTTAAAAACCAATTATTTCTCCCAGATAACAAAGGCATAATTTCTGTGTTAGATGTTGGAAGGGGATATCTTTCAAGTAAAATTATCGATTCTACTAATTCCATTTCCATCAACAGTGCTGCCTATAATGAGATTACTGATATATTTTTCACTGGTCACGTTAACGGTTTTATGCATGGCTATGATTGTAGAACCGCGAAAATAATCTCATCGATAGACGTTCGAAAAGCACCGATCTCAGAATACATGAAAAAATCATACGTTCCAGAGGTTTGTAAATTAGCATTCAAAGACCCTTTAAAAATTGGCGTCGGCACCGATAAAGGCATGTTCCATCTCTATGACATTCGCAATAGCAACCAGCCATTTTCATCTAGAGATTTGGATTACGAATTCCCCATCAAAAGCATAATATTCCATGACGAGTTGGTGATTGCCGCTGTCAAATGCGTGTTCAAAATCTGGCAACCAATCGAATTCGAGGAAGGGAAAATCATCGCTACTTACGACACGCTAACAGAAATCAACGATTTATGCCAATATCCCAACAGCGGATTGTTATTTGCTGCCTCGAACGTTACGCAAATTGGAACATATTTCATCCCGCAAATCGCCGATGCGCCTCCCTGGTGTCAGCAGCTGAGCAATTTGATCGTTGACGTGGAAACCGAGTCGCAATCAATGTACGATACGCACACGTTCATTACGAGAGAGGAGGTTGATGAATTGAATATGGTGGACAAGATCGGTACGAGCGCATTAAAGGCATGTTCCATCTCTATGACATTCGCAATAGCAACCAGCCATTTTCATCTAGAGATTTGGATTACGAATTCCCCATCAAAAGCATAATATTCGGTGGATAATCGGTATGGTCTTGCTATAGAATCATCTAATTATAAAAAGTTTTGATAATGCCCATGATTAAAAAGTGAGATTATTATCAAACAGTGGTGTTGCTAAGTTGGCGTTAGTATAAAAAACGAAATATTATGTATCACAGAAAAAAGAGATGAAGAATATTCGTTGATGATGTTATATATAATATATAAAAGGGATTTCTGAATTAAGACAACATCAAATGATATCGTCATAATTACATCTTCAAATATTAAAGCTTAAGTGAGCAAAAATTCCGATATTTGTGATACACCCAACAATACTATATCTAGCAATATATACTTCTAAGTTTGGGTGTGAATTCGAGTCAGATTTTTTCTAATCGATGATGATTTTTTTCCTCAAGGGTTTGAAGTATTCTGATGTTATAGAAAATAATATTTTGAAAAAGTTCAATTTGACAAGAAAATAAATTATTACTAATATAAATTACTTAATAAATATATATATGGCTCTTTAATGCTCAAGATTTGTAAAAAAATTAAAGTTGAACCAATTTCAAATTCTTTTTCAAATCTAATTATTTGTAAATCGTAAGTAATTATTGGAAGCCAAGTTGAAATTTTAAATTCAAATTTCTCTTTGTGTAATTTTATGTATCTATCTATCCCAAATATCACAATAATTGTTTAAATATTCAAATAATAAAGAGATAATTTAATTATTGAGTAATATATAATGAATTTTATTTTTCATAGCAATTGCAATCTTCACATTACTGATTACAACCACAAAGAATGAGCAGATAAAATAACAGTTTTTGTGCTTATTTCAACACTTCGAGAGGAATAGCACTATTGAATGAACCCAGATTTACGACAGCCTCTTCATCAGTAAATATATTATATTGGTATAATTAACTTTATTTGCTTGACTTTGACTTTGTGGTTTCACTTGACTAATCTACGATAAATTAACAAAACGTTTAATTTCGATTTTTTTAAATTCTCTTGAAATCATTTCTTCTCTTTCTAGTATTCTTTGATTTGTCTCCAGAGGTTTTGTCCTGATTTTGTGACATTCTTTAATTCCTTTTCATTAAATTTACTCTTTCTTGTAATCCATTCTCACTGCTTTTATAGTTATGATAATAAATAACACTATATAATTTTATTGTTTCTATACCGATAAATATTGAATTTCTTGGTACTTCTATTTGATCCACTTCGTTAACTTAACCAAGTTTTCAAGATCAAGACGGTTCCTTTTTTCTATAGTTTTTCTCTTCGTGCAATCTCTTTATTTTTTAATTTAATAAATGAATTTTTTTGGTTTCTCATTATTCATTTTCTATTTATTCTATTCATCGAGATTTCCATTTCCTGATTTAGCATGTGCTTTCATATTCATTCATAACTATATCATTTTCTGATCAAAATATATCCTCAACAATAGCACAAATGTTATTTTGTGAAATAGAAAGAGAATCAAATCTCCTTGTTTCCCTTTCTCTATCAATTTTATCTATGAATTGAAGGTTAAATGTCGCTCAAACGAAGACAAATATGAGATAAAATGTAATTTTTGCACTCCTTTAACGGATTAATGTCAACATAAATGCATTATACCTTTTTCATTTTATATTTTAATTAATTTTGTCTTAAGTCTACCATTTCGCTTGAAATTGCAAAGTTGTGTGCAGGAGTTACAGGTATGTCATACAAAAAAATTCAAAAGTTGAACAGGTTAAATGATATGCTTTAGTGGGCGTACTTTAATTTCCATGTAACAATTGTGACGTTTACAAAAATTATATGATTTACTTGACATATTGTCATTATTTATGTCATGCTTTGTTAGTAACAGTCATATCACATTCATATTTATCCATTTGTTTGCAATTTTAAACAAACATTTCCAAATTTGTCTTGAGATGCTTTGATTGAGGATTTAACGTTAAATAAATTTTTTTGTTATATTTTACAGCAGATTCTTCGTGTCAAAAGATATTTAAGTGAAAATTGATTAAAA
Organism: Schmidtea polychroa; assembly: GCA_959609185.1. Lineage (NCBI taxonomy): Eukaryota > Metazoa > Platyhelminthes > Tricladida > Dugesiidae > Schmidtea > Schmidtea polychroa. Next base: position 88,100 of record CAUHTR010007492.1, on the reverse strand, counting down.
GAATTTTAGTGTTGGTTAAATTGAGTTTATTTTATAAATCTTGACTGTAACTAAACTAATATTGAAAAACCACTCAGAACGTGAAATCCGCTTTTGCATACATGTAGTTCTAATTTTAATATTTAAAGCGGAAAAATAAGCGCGACAGTTAGGTGACACAAAAAACCGTATAGAATTAATAATATATTACAACATCAGCCACTTCGATCAGAAAATTCATCATCACTAATGACTATTATTTGTTCCTTATACCTTTCGTCAACGCTAGTGACAACATCATTACCCCGTATCATGATGTCACCATCTTCATCTTCCACTACAGTGACGTCATCATTATTCTCAGACATCTCATCATCATCACTAATAACAGTAACATCATCATTATCAACACAATTTCCACCCGCAATTGTTTCATTCAAACTAATTGATCTGACGTCATCTTTATCACTGATGACGTCATTACCGTCAATTGATACTATATCGCTATTATCGTCAGTTGCGTCATCATTAACAGATATGATATCGTCATTATTGTTAATTACGTAATCGTTATCAATTATATTATCGTTACTTACCACATCTACATTACCTGTCCCAATTATATTAGCATCATCATTCCCAACTACAGAGTCACTGCTATTTATGTCATCAATGACGTCATCTTTATCGATCAATGCATTATCATCACTTACATTAATCACTGTGATATCCTCCATTACATCATCATCAACCGATGGAGAATCGTTAATGACGTCATCATTGCTGATAATACTACCACTCTTATTGGTGACGTCATCGTCCGGTGTCCAATCATCAATGACGTCATCATTACTGATAATACTACCACTCTCGTTGATGACATCATCGTCCGATGCATAATCATCAATGACGTCATCATTACTGATAATACTACCACTCTCGTTGATGACATCATCACCAAAAAATTCAGCATCATCATTTATATTATCATTAGTACTCATTATATCATCGATTACGTCATCATTAATAATACTATTACCACTCTCATTAATGATGTCATTCTTGTCATTTCCATCGCTGACGTCATCTTTATCGACAGCCACACCGTCGACAGCCACGATGACGTCATCCTTAACATTGTCCACAATCAATTTCGATTTTTTAGCTTGATTTATCAATAGCATTTTCTTGCTTCGTTTCTTAGCCAAATGTTTCACGTTTTGAATGGCCTGCTCGTAGCCTTGACAGGTCGGATCGAGAATGAAAGCGTCACAGGTGAATATATCGGCGAACCGCTTGTCATTGATAAGAGATTTCAACTGGACATTGATCCTCGGATCCGGCACCTCGTCAAGGGGATCGTGGGGACATTGTTCTCTTGACAGCAATTGTTGCTGGCTCTTATTTGCGGCATTAATCAGCGCTTCCTGGCGGTTCTTATTTGCGGCAAGCATTGCGTTCCGCGCCCGTTGATAGGTCTCCTTGCTGACATAGTAACCGTGCATGTAAGCTCGTAATGCGCTCGTACCGATCTTGTCCACCATATTCAATTCATCAACCTCCTCTCTCGTAATGAACGTGTGCGTATCGTACATTGATTGCGACTCGGTTTCCACGTCAACGATCAAATTGCTCAGCTGCTGACACCAGGGAGGCGCATCGGCGATTTGCGGGATGAAATATGTTCCAATTTGCGGAACGTTCGAGGCAGCAAATAACAATCCGCTGTTGGGATATTGGCATAAATCGTTGATTTCTGTTAGCGTGTCGTAAGTAGCGATGATTTTCCCTTCCTCGAATTCGATTGGTTGCCAGATTTTGAACACGCATTTGACAGCGGCAATCACCAACTCGTCATGGAATATTATGCTTTTGATGGGGAATTCGTAATCCAAATCTCTAGATGAAAATGGCCGGTTGCTATTGCGAATGTCATAGAGATGGAACATGCCTTTATCGGTGCCGACGCCAATTTTTAAAGGGTCTTTGAATGCTAATTTACAAACCTCTGGAACGTATGATTTTTTCATGTATTCTGAGATCGGTGCTTTTCGAACGTCTATCGATGAGATTATTTTCGCGGTTCTACAATCATAGCCATGCATAAAACCGTTAACGTGACCAGTGAAAAATATATCAGTAATCTCATTATAGGCAGCACTGTTGATGGAAATGGAATTAGTAGAATCGATAATTTTACTTGAAAGATATCCCCTTCCAACATCTAGCACAGAAATTATGCCTTTGTTATCTGGGAGAAATAATTGGTTTTTAAATGGTGAATAAATTATGTCTTTTATAACATTTTTACAAGGAACTTTGTGATGAATTCCACCACCTGCATGAAATGATAGAGTTCGTTCACCTTCGAGAATAACAAATTTAGAATAATCTTTTTCTATATGAGCAATTTTTGTAGGTAATTCATCGGCATTTCTCTCAAATTTCATGGATAACTCTTCCAATTCATAGCATCGTATTCTAGGAGAATAAGCTCCCAATAAAAACATAAATTTTCCATCAGGGCTTAAGCTTATGCATGTTGTGACATCGGGCATCGTTAAATCTTGAATAATTTGTAATTGTGATGATATCATTTGATGTTTGGCCTTTAACTTTTGCTGCCTTCTTTTACCGAGATATTCCGGAATGGCACTACCTTTAGATAATTCATAAATCTTAATGCCGTTACTTACTATAGTACGCATTTTTAAATCTAAGTGATTTTAATAAAATAAAATTTAAAATTATAAGTAATTACTCAATAATTAAATTATCTCTTTATTATTTGAATATTTAAACAATTAATGTGATATTTGGGATAGATAGATACATAAAATTACACAAAGAGAAATTTAAATTTAAAATTTCAACTTGGCTTCCAATAATTACTTACGATTTACAAATAATTAGATTTGAAAAAGAATTTGAAATTGGTTTAACTTTAATTTTTTTACAAATCTTGAGCATTAAAGATATTAAAGATATATTAAGTAATTTATATTAGTAATAATTTATTTTCTTGTCAAATTGAACTTTTTCAAAATATTATTTTGTATAACATCAGAATACTTCAAACCCTTGAGGAAAAAAATCATCATCGATTAGAAAAAATCTGACTCGAATTCACACCCAAAATTAGAAGTATATATTGCTAGATATAGTATTGTTGGGTGTATCACAAATATCGGATTTTTTTGCTCACTTAAGCATTAATATTAGAAGATGTAATTGTGACGATATCATCTGAGGTTGTCCTAATTCAGAAATCCCTTTTATATATTATATATAACATCATCAACGAATATTATTCAACTCTTTTTTCTGTGATACATAATATTTCGTTTTTTACACTAACGCCATCTTAGCAACACCACTGTTTGATAATAATCTCACTTTTTAATTATGGGCATTATCAAAACCTTATATAATTATATGTAGATGATTCTATAGCAAGACCATACCGATTACCCACCGTTAAATAATCACATCACACACTAGGAGAAAATTATATCAAACTGGAATTTTCATTTTCCAATGTCATTTAAAAATTAGTGAACTGTTTTATGCATCAAAAATATAACTAAAATATTACCCAAAAAATAGTAATAATAAAATTTATAAATAATAATAATAAAAATATGCAATATATCATCATCATCCTCGTCATTATTATGCGATAACACAATTGATAAAATATAGCAATAGGATAACAACAGGAAACGGAAACAAATAGACAGCATAATAAAACAATTTATCTTAAATGTATTTAAGGTGAACAAATAATTGTTGAAAAGCAAAACAAACAAGATCGTAAGTTACACTAACATGATAGGTTACATTTCATTTATATATCGCAATATGTCAATCTACTTTGACAACGCTGTAAATTTTACGCACGAACCAGAAAGCTGTCAGAAATCCAACAGTACCTAATGAAACAAAATTTGATAAATTAATGCATTTTTATTACTAATTATTTTCATTTAATTATCATTTTTTATTAAATGTCCTCGAAAATCATTAATTTTTAAATAGGTAAAATTTATTACAATTCCTTATTATTTTGTAATATTTATTTTTATTATTAATTATTATTATTATTTTTATTATTATTTATTTTTATTATTATTATTATTTAGTTTTATTATTATTAATTTACTACTATTATTTATTATTATTTTATATTAATAATTTTTTTTATTTTTATTATTTATTATTATTAAATAATTATAAATAATTAAATAATATTTGAATTGGTATTGGGAGTCTCATAATAAAAACTGTCTACATTTCATCTCTCATTTGTAATACAGCTCAAGTAATTGGTCAACAATCTTTTCGATTTTTTCTTGAAACAAATCGATGCAGCACCATTTACCTTTCCAAAATTGACGAAATATGATAAAAATCACCTATCAGTGGATTTAGTTTCTTTAATCTCTTTTTCAATCAATTTGTAAAATTGGGAAAACCAATTCGGCATTTCTTTCTCTTCGGATCTTCGTCATAAATTTCTGGAATCATTTTATTCCCCACTGCCAGACTCGATACAAGTTTATGTTAATAATAACAAAAACAAATAAATATCGATTGATCGTTTGCAATAACAATAAATGAACATAGATTTACCTGTAACCAAGAACGTCAACCAAATGATGATTGCAGTATAGCCGAAATATAGGAACGTTGATGTTGATCCTTTGATATCCAGTTTAGCATGGAAAAAGTAAACGCTATAACAGAATAGATAGAGAGCAGTGCAACCACTAGTAAGGAATGACCTCCACCACCAACGGTAATCCTGTTTATTATTGGATTATTATTGGATTCAGTGAGACATATATAAAATTACTTCTGCACAAAGATGGAAATAGCAGAGAAGGAGAGTTGTTTCCGAGCAGGTGATGACCAAAATCAAGAAAACCAAGAACAACAGGCCAAACATATAATAGATATAAGTCGACCAAATGCTGTTCAAGATGAAAAACAATTGGATAAAGATACATCCGAATGGTAAAACTCCTCCCATCAAAATGCTGGGAATAGATCTAGTATACAGCGATTGATAGGGAATTTGTCTTGGAATTTGATTGGTTCGAACTGGTTGAGAAATCGGCTGGAATTAGAATCATTGTTTTAATGTTTATTTATCGGCTTTTGTTATAACAAGTGCTGTGAATGTCATAGTTATTTATATATTTACATGCGGCACTTAGAAACGGTTTGCAATGGCCTAATTGATCAATTCAATAAATTAATCAACGGAATTACAACGATAATGTTATAAACATTTCGTACCCTATATAAATTATGCCATGTTACGTACAATAAATCCAGAGATATTAACACTTGCAATTCAGTCAATTCAATAAATCACATAATTATCTTATGTGAGAATCTAAATTTTTTAAACTTTTTTACTAGAAATTAGAAAGTATATTTTTAGGCTTTTTCAGTGATTATTTCTTATATGGTTTTAAAAGGGTAGATAGTTAAACAATTAGATAAAATACTTGGATATTTGGCTTGGGGCTAAAAAATAAAATGCATAATTATTATTTTTATTATTTTTTATTGTAATTATTTATCAATATCATTATTTATTATTATTATTATTTCTATTTACTATTATAATTATTTATTATTATTTTTATTATCATTATTTATCCTTATTAATTAATATTATTATTATTATTATTATTATTATTATTATTATTATTATTATTATTATTATTTCTATTTATTATTATAATTATTATTATTTCTATTTATTATTATTATTTTTATTATTATTATTATTATCATTATTTATTATTAATATTATTATTTATTATTATTATTTTTATTATTATTTTTATTATCATTATTTATCCTTATTAATTATTATTATTATCATCATTGTTTATTATTATTATTATTATTATTATTATTATTATTATTATTATTATTATTATTATTTTTATTATTCTTTTTATTATTATTATTTATTCTTATCAATTATTATTATTAATAAAATAAAATGCACTTTTATATATATTTATTTTTGTTTTGTTTTCTATTAGATAGGACAAATAAAGGGAGATATATATTAGGATTCAATGTATGATAATATGATCTACTTTATTACCACCTGTCCAGTTGATAGGGACAAGAAAAGCATTTCTAAATAAACATGAAAACCAACAGATTTCCTCTTATTAATGATTCCAGTTGAACGTCGACCAACAAATGGATAATTAATAACCATGAGCAAGACTAGTATTTTTCGAACCGAGCGGAGACAAAAACAAGACGAGACGAGAAAAAAAATAATATTTGAAAACAAATTTATTAAAGTCCAAGTTTAAACAAAATAATACAATCTAAACAAATTTTTCAAATATTAATTCAGAATTTTTTGCCTAACTTTTCCAAAAAGATTGAGCATAAAAGAGCAAAAAGGGGAGGGGGAGAAGGAGAGTCGCAAGTTTGTTCAGAATAATCAACATAATTTTCGCTGTTTTTTTTCGAGGCGACAATAAAGTTTCCATCTTTTGTTTTCAAAGACATTATGCAAGCCTTTCATTCAGCACCATCACTTGTTTTATGAAAATATCTCCAGATTTTGTTTTTCGTGGTGACATTTTTGATCTTTGAAATTTAATTAGATTTATAAAAAACATTTATAAAAAACTACCCAGTCAATATATTAATTAATTATAAAAACTACCCAGTCAATATATTAATTAATAATAAAAACTACCCAGTCAATATATTAATTAATTATAAAGACTACCCAGTCAATATATTAATTAATTATAAAAACTACCCAGTCAATATATTAATTAATTATAAAGACTACCCAGTCAATATATTAATTAATTATAAAAACTACCCAGTCAATATATTAATTAATAATAAAAACTACCTAGTCAATATATTAATTAATTATAAAAACTACCCAGTCAATATATTAATTAATAATAAAAATAAATTATAAGCATTTTGTTAATAATATTATTTTTTTAATTTGTAAAATAATATAATATTTAAGTAATGTTCTACTTCTCGCAAGAATTTTCAATTTCTCGTTTCTCACGAAGATTTTGATTATGGTTAATAATTAAAAATATTGTTACTTAGTAAGAATCCTTCAATTTGATAAATTAGAAAATATTCCACACAAATAGTGAATAAGTTCACAAGAACAAGCTCAAAGAAATATCACCATCAAATACATGGGATTTTGAATATGAACGAATATTTAAAGTTTCTTGTAGAGTAATTATTTAAGGAAGCCATTGGGAGAATTTCTAGCTTTTAGTCTGTCTAGCGTTGAAAAGAGCATGAAAGCATAAATTTATGATATTCGTTATTCCTTAAAATTGCCAAATATATTAATGAATAAATCTCAGGCTTCAAAGGATTAATTTCCATCCTTGTCTGTAATAAAATTTATAATTGGAGAGTCTTGTGACATTTTCCCTGCACAGAAGGTCAGAAATTAAGGCAGCTGGTTGAAGAGTATGATTAGTATTATTGAGAATAAAGAGAATCATAGACAACAAATTTAAACCGTTGTCAAACTTTGTATAAGACCTCTGATAATTATCGTGAAGGATATTTCTTGCAATTAATATTCAATCAGCAACGCAATTATTGATTTATTCTAATTAATTCATTAAATTATTGTTATTGATTATTCATAATTGATTTCCATATATAATATTTGATTATTGATTATTTCTGTTATTTGCATTTTCTTTACTTATTTGTTTATAAAATCAAATTTCTTATTTCCTCTTCCCGCTTGTTATTAATTATTCATAACTGATTTCCACATAAGATTTGATTATTGATTATTTCTGTTATTTGGAATTTCATCTACTTATTTGTATATAAAATCAAATTTCTCCCTCTACCAGCAATTCTTATATAAATTTTACAAAACCTAAAGGATATAAAGGATGCGGAGGCAAAATCTGGTTAGGGATTGACCCCTTACTTCTGGGCTTGGTGACGTAGGCAAACAAGTTTGCGATTCACCAACCATCGGCAGATTTCACCATGTTGAAAATTGGACAGATTTTATAATTCAGGATATTAAATAATAATAAATATTAATAATAAATATTAATAATAAATAATAATAAGATCTTATTAATATTTATTATTATTATTATTTATTATTATTATTTATTATTAATATTTATTAATATTATTTATTTTTATTTATTATTATTATTTATTATTAATATTTATTATTATTATTTATTATTAAGAAATAATAATAAATAATAATAAATAATAATAATAAATATTAATAATAAATAATATCAATAATAAATATTAATAATAAATAATAATAATAATAAATATTAATAATAAATAATAATAATAAATAATAATAATAAATAATAATAATAAATAATAATAATAAATAATATTAATAATAAATATTAATAATAAATAATACTAAAAGTTATAGTCAGCAAAGATATAGATGACGTCATTCTCCTACATTTTAGTAGAAATAAATAAAAATCTCAAACTCAAGCACAAAGAGTAAAATTTCACATTAAAAACACTATTTGCACTTTATGATAAATAACCGCTCTATTAAATCATCACTGGAATTTCTTTTTAACAAATTTTCACTTGAAATTTATGGAGAAGGAAAGGGTAAGGGATGTAGCCTTGGTCGCAGAAACTAATGGTGGCACTAGGTGCTCACAAACCTACATACGGCGTGACCTTTTTAGTAACATTTTATTTTAATGTCAATCATCAAATTTGACTGTCAATAAGCTGTATGAACAATCGGTAAATATGTGAGTAGGCTTTTATTGATTCCATTGTGAACCGGGGCAGCACAATAAGATAAAGCTGACAATTAACTCAACTATTCAACTTTATATAACTTTATTTTAAAAAACTTTTTTAAAGCTTTCACAGTAAAGGTTTCAAATAAATTTCACATAATTTGAAGTAGAAGTTGACAACCAATTAGAATAACATTGAATAATTAGTTGTTTCATATGAACTTTATAATAAAATAATAATAGTAATAATAAGAATAAAAGTAAAAAATAATAATAAATACTAATAATAATCAATAATAATAATAATAATAATAATAATAATAATAATAATAATAATAATAATAATAATAATTATAATAATCAATAATAATAATAATAATAGTAATAAATAATAATAATAATAATTTTAATAATAATAATAATAATAATAATAATAATAATAATAATAAAGTAAAAAATAATAATAAATACTAATAAATAAAAATAATAATAATCAATAATAAATAATTAAAAATAAATAATAAAAATAATAATAAATAATAAAAATATTAATAATAATAATTAATAAATAATTAATAATAATAATAATAATAATGATAATAATAATTATTATTAAATATTAATAATAAATAATAAAAATAATAATAAATAATAAAAATATTAATAATAATAATTAATAAATAATTAATAATAATAATAATAATAATGATAATAATAATTATTATTAAATATTAATAATAAATAATAAAAATAATAATAAATATTAATACTCACCGGCTTCTTGAATCCGAAGTAAGCCCCAACAAAGCAGAGAGGAACACTAATCAAGAACCACATGGCCAACAGTCCGAGGATCGTTGTGAATGGAACTGCTGCAGAGCTGCCGCTTGCCCATAAAACGATGTTAAGAAGAAAGAAAATGCCAAAAACGCTTCCAGGACAAAGAAAAGCTGTCAAAAGCACATTACTCTTCCATTTCTCCCCGCTCATCATCTTGTATAGGCGAGCGGAATTGAATCCTGCAAACACACCGAACAGCACATAGAACACAATTCCACACGTGGCAAATGCTCCTCTGTTGGCGGGGCTCAGGAATCCGAAACACGAGATGAATAGGGTAACAATTGTCATCAGAATTAATTGCACACCACTGCCAACGAATACACAAAGAGTCATTCCCATTCTGGGCGGTCGGAACACATCACCGTGCACCAATTTCCATCCGAATTCTTCTTGGGCTTCTTCCTATATCACAATGATAGATTATAACTCACTCACATTTTGCGATTCAAATTAAATAATGTATGAAACACAACCAAGGTGGACAGCAAGCGATGTTATAATAAATAATTACAATTTAAAATTAATTATAAATAATAATTTAATAATTATTAATTAATTAATAATTGTTAATAATAAATTAAAAAATTAAAATCAACAAAAGTAATAAACTAATTAATTTATAATAATAATTATTATTGATTTAATCATTTAGATAATTATTAAAAATTAAAATAAATAAAGTAATAAATTAATTAAATAGCTTTAATAATTTTTAACGATTAATTAGAAATTTAAAATAAACAAAAGTAATAAATTAATTAAAATATTAAATAAATTAAATAAATTATTAACAATAAATTTAAAAATTAAAATAAACAAAAGTAATAAATTAATTAATTCATAATAATAATTATTATTGATTTAATCATTTAGATAATTATTAAAAATTAAAATAAACAAAGTAATAAATAAATTTAATAACTTTAATAATTAGAAAAAAAATTATAATTATTATTATTATTAACAATAAATTAAAAAATTAAAATAAACAAAAGTAATAAATTAATTAAAATATTAAATAAATTATTTACAATAAATTAAAAAATCAAAATCAACAAAAGTAATAAACTAATTAATTTATAATAATAATAATTATTAATTTAATCATTTAGATAATTATTAAAAATTAAAATAAAAAAGTAATAAATAAATTATTTAATTAAATAGCTTTAATTTTTAAGAATTAATTAGAAATTTAAAATAAACAAAAGTAATAAATTAATTAATTCATAATAATAATTATTATTGATTTAATCATTTAGATAATTATTAAAAATTAAAATAAACAAGGTAATAAATAAATTTAATAACTTTAATAATTAGAAAAAAAATTAGAAAATTAAAAAAAAACAAAAGTAATAAATTAATTAAAATATTAAATAAATTATTAACAATAAATTAATTTAAAAATAAAAAAAATATTAGTATTAAATTATTTATTATTAAAATTAAGTAATTAAATAATTTATTATAATAAAAGTATTAATATTAATATTGATAATAAATAATAAGAAACGCATAAATGAAAAAATATTGATTGTTGAAAGCCTTATTACAAAAAACATATAATAGTCTAATAATGCTGAAATCATAGAAATAATCAATAATTAGTGCACAAATGATAAGATAGCAAATGATCAATTACCGTATCTAATTTGTTGTATCTGTCAATGTCTCGATGCAGCGTTTTCAATAGAATCATTGCCAACATGCCCGACAGAAACAATACAATGATGACCGAGTTGAGGATAGAGAACCATTGGATGTTACTTTGAGGCATTGATTTCAACAGATAGTCCCATCTCGATGACCATTTGATATCGTGAATGGCCTAACCAATCAAATAGATACCCATCTTTACCAAATGCCAAAAGCTCACCTCAAATTTCACGGAATAAGTATATCGAATGTCATTGTCTTCATTTTCTTTAATGATCATAGGAGGAGCATTCATAAAATCTTTCTCGTCAGCACTCTCCTTGACAAACGCAACGCTGGAACAAAGTATTCAAAAATCAATACCACCGACAGCATTACACATTTATTTGTTTCAATTCCGTGGCATTTTATGAGCAAAATAAACATATAGCAGCCGTTAGGAAGAATGATAAATAGAAAGGGCGCAATTGATGATATCAGGATTGTAATATAAAGATCAGAGGTTATTTATGAGGTTTGATAATTTTTGATGAATGCAGGTATTCTGGATCAATAATATCTCGCAAGGAATAGCCTTGGAGATTTGTTATTTGGAATAAATTTGTTTACTTTAATGTCATTTCATAACAGCAGCAATTACAGCAATTTATACAATGTTATTATTATAATTATTATCATTATTGTTGCTATTATTATTATTATTATTATTATTATTATTATTATTATTATTATTATTATCATTATTGTTGCTATTATTATTATTTATAGTATTGAATGGCTGCTGAGTCCTATAATTATTGTAATTGATATCTTATGGCGTCCCTCCGTGGTGATCCTCCACTTCCCCTCCTCAATTGGAGTGGAACTTCACTCGCGACCGTTAACTCTTCAGACAGTTATACGAAAGAAACTATGAAGTAAAGTTAGACAATATAAGGACTGAGAATATTAAAAGTTTAATTAAAAACTGTGTGAATGAATATTACATTGCTATGCCAATAGCAATTAGGGCGCTATAACACAATGAATTATCTTCATTTATTTCAAACGCATTTCATTTCATAAATCTGACATTTTAATCTTCGTCAAGCTTGATAAATGCTTGTAGTTTTATTGTATGAGTAATCTTGGTTTTGTATATGCTTATATTATTTATTTCTAGCTATAGATTTCTATGTTTTCGGTTAATTGTTTGCTGAACCGGTTAGTGACGTCATAGGTATGGGATTGTCTGTGAATGTCTGCGGGAGGCGGCAACAGAAATGGACGAGAAATAATTTGCATTGAATATAATAGATATATATATATATATATATATATATATATATATATATATATATATATATATAATATATATATATATATATATATATATATATATATATATATATATATATATATATATATATTATATTATATATAAAACTCAGGATTTCATTTGGTTGATGTTGTCGGTTGAAATTATAATAAGTAAAACTTGCAGAATACGTGAAATCATCATTTATATATGATTTATTTGATCAATATGAGTCTTAGTAATATGCAATATTTAATAACAGATCAAAGGTGAAAATAATTTATTGATTATTTTTAACATTAATTATATTTATAATTATTTTTCATTAAAATTTAAAAAATAACTAATAATTATACATTTATAATCAATTATAAATAATAATAATAATAATAATAATAATAATAATAATAATAATAATAATAATAAATTAATTAACTAATAATTTACTAAATATTAATTAAATAATTAATAAATAAATAATAAATAATTACAATGATTGTCATTTATAATTAATTATAATTAGTAAATAATTACTTTAAAAAAATGAATAATTATTAAAAATAATAATTTAATAAATTTTAATTAATTAACAATCAATAATTACAAATATAATTACCATTTAAAATTAATTATAAATAATAATAATAATAATTAATTAATTAACTTATAATTTGCTAAATATTAATTAATAAATAATATTTAAAAAGAATGCATAAAATAATAAATGATAAAAAAGTTATTGAGTAACTGATAATAATTTGCTAAATATTACTTGATAAATTAAAAATAATAAAATAAATAATTAGTTAAATAACAATAATTTAATAATTGTAAATTAATTAATAGTCATTAATTACAATGATGATTACCATTTATAATTAATTATAAATATTAATAATCAATTAATTAACTAATAATTTACTAAATATTAATTAAATAATAATTAATTAATAATAAATAAATAGTAATAATAATATTTATAGTTAATAAAAATAAATAATAAAATAATTAGTTAAATAATAATTTAATAAATATTAATAAATTAATAATAAATAATAAATAATAAATAATAAATAATATATATATATATATAGTTAAAAATAATGCATTAATAATTAAAACAAAATTATTAATAATAAAGATAACAATATATAATAAAAATGTAACAATAGTGCTTGTATTATTATGCGCGTTCAATTTTAAGGACATCGGTAATTATAAAATCGGTTATAATAATAAAAAATTGTGCCAAAAGCCATTTTATTATACCTGCAAGTTACTGGATATTATAGTAATATTAATTAATATTAATCAAAGTGATAAATAATGATTTTCACCTGGATGTAACAGCACGAACGGAAACGATTCTGCCCGTAGTGATGTGTTCAGGCATATCTTCACTGTAAACGCCAACAATCAGAGTGACATGATTGAAAAGGAAATAAGTATTCGGTTTGTTGACTTTTGCCTAGTAATTGAGATCATGACAACGAAATTAATACTCAGAAAATCTTACATCATTTGTGCACATCGGTGTTTTTGATTTCGGATCTTGATAACATCCGATTGAGAATCCGTTGTAACAAATATCACTTTCGCCGCTCTTAACACATGATACAACTGGTAGATTATCCACAATCCTGAATAATCAACCAATTTACTTATCACCAACCAATGAAAATATTTACTCACCAATGATGCCTATAATTTAATGATATTCCGTTTAAAAGGAAATTTATTTTGCTTTTATCTTTAGGAATCGTTTTTCTTATAATTTCTTTTGCAGACCTCTTTATAATTAAAGCTTACGCCAAAAGGAATCTGTTTATATTACATTATGACACAATCAGAAATTATATTATTATACATTGTATGGAGAACTCTGTATACGTTCGCCAAACAGAATTTGACCTAAATTTTCTACCGGTGATTTTACGGAAGGTGGTTCACAAAAATCAAATTTATTATATTCGTAAGGCAAAACAGATTGATAAGAATCTAATTTGTTCACAAATACGGCAATTTCTTTCTTAATTTTTACTAATTTGATAATGAATTGTAACTAGAAAACCTACTTGACAATCTACTTCATCCGAATCTTTAGCACAATAAGTTACAGGTGCTATTCCTGGTAAGTAAAATCCAAATGAAATTTGAAAAAAGGTAAGTGTTAGAATAACCAAAAGCATTTAAATTTTCACAAATCTACTTAAAAAATAAATCAATTAAATATTTGAATGAAATGTTTAAATAATGACGTAAATAAAATGAAATAATAAAACAAGGTTGCTTAAAATTGAACAGTAAATATTAAAATTCTCATAAATTAACAAAAATATTTCTGTGTTCAAGTAAATTTTCAGAAATTTTGAAAAGTAAATTTTTCCTAGATTATTTTTTTTTCTTTTGCTTTTCTTTTTAGGCAATTTGATATAAACATTTGTTAATTGTTACTATAATATATTTGACATTTTTAGTGAATTGGAATTTCAAAAATTTCGTGAACTTCGCTAATCTTTAACATGACCTACCTTAAGTTCTCCTCAAACCCGCGATTTAAAACGACACGAGTTTGATAAGTGTAAACATCAATGTAGTCAAAGTGTCTTATTATACATTAACAAATAAAGAAATGGAATGAAATTATTTACTCAATAAAGAAGGTCTGGGAGGTGTTATGTAACTGCCTGTAGAAGCTTGACATACCTCGACATAATTGGAATTAATAACTTTAATTTATCAGTCATCTTTATTTTCCAATTAATTAAATAAAGCAATTGAAGAAAATAAAAAGGAAAAGTATGAAGTGGATGGAGAAATGGAAGAAGCCGACAACAATGAGATGAATGAAAAATGGTAGCATTTAGCATGCTGTTCAGTTTTTGAGTAAATGTAGGTCTGAGTCTAGGTTTATAAGCAATAATTACTTTGGATTTATTTAATAACTTCTTATATGAGAAAATAAAATACAATTGAAGGAAACATCAATATCAAAGAAGAATTGCACTATTGAAAGAATGGGAAAATGCCGAGTCAACTAAAGTTGTTTCTTATTGTCATCTTCAACATGAAAGTTTCACCTTAGAGAAAATACAATTTATAAAAGAAAAAGAAAAGGAAAGTTCTTCCTCAAAATTCAATAAATGTTTGAATTTATTAGCAATATTCACTTGCACAAATTGCAATTCTCCGATAGTTGTGTAAATACAGTCCATGATGACCCGTCTGGCTAGTGCCTTTAATCCAAGTAACAAGAGTTTCGGTGAAAGCATTTTTATATTTTTACAAATTTTTTAGTTTTCATTATTTGCCTGACTTCTGAATTTAAGGATTAATGTTATTTGGTTGGGTAAATATCATTATCTTGTTCTTTAATGGAGGATATTTAGGATTCTAGCTAAAAATACTATTTTTATTCCTGAAAATTTGATACTCAATAACTTATATTAAAGACAACTACTTCATCAATGTCTGTTTTATCGAACTGTTCGAACATAAGACCTTCAATTCGGTAATAAAATATTACCCATTACTTAAGGCTGTAACGAATATCACATTTAACGTTGGACTATTACAAGTTTCTGTTATCATGTTTTTAATTTATATCAGATAATATATTGTATTTATTAAAAAATTGACTATGAATCAATAAAGATATCGATGTATTTTTTTGATTCATAGTCAATTTTTTTTAATAAATCAATGTCAATTGAAAAGAAATCAGTGATGAAAATGGAAAAAAGTTCTTATAATACAAATAAGATAGAATAAATTAAATTTTATTCACAACTCAAATGAAAAAAGCTGTGAATAATTCTCAGTTGAACATCAAAAAGTTTTAATTTTATCACAAAAGGTAAAATACACAATCTTTTTGCCAGAAACTTTGATTTCTTTAATTTCTTTATAGAAATTTCTAGAATTTCTTTATGGAAATTTTTATTTAGCCCAATTCCTTTTATCCTCCTTTGCAATACCTATTCTGGTCATGTAAGATAAATTATTTAAAATTTAAAAATCCTTTCACAATTTGTCATAACGCTGTCATGGTTAAAAAACCGAGAGACTTTGTTCACAATTAAAAATTTTCACTTAATAAACTTTGCAGAAAAAAAGTTAGTAGTAGTAGTAGTATTAGTAGTAGTAGTAGTAGTAGTAGTAGTAGTAGTAGTAGTAGTAGTAGTAGTAGTAGTAATATTAATAGCAATAGTAAAAATAAATTCTGTATACATTTTTTATTCAGCAACAATCTTCATTGGTAGTAGCTCTGAATGAAGATCTTAAATACATCAGTTTATCAACATAACCAGAACTTTTTAAATTCGGAAAACAAAAAGACAAAATTTTACGTTTTCAGAGTCTTCGCAATTTCTTAAGATGCTTGTAGGATGTAGTTTGTATCTCATGTTGACTTAGCATCAACTAGAACCTTTTGAAGAACACCAAAAAGAACGTAGTTTATTTTAAGTCAATCAAGAATTGAGACAATTATTTAATGTAAAAATTCAGGAACCTATGATGATTTACTCTTTTAAGAGAAGTGAGAAGCTTCCATCACTATCATATCTCCACTTAAGGTTAATCAATATTTCTTTCCTTAATGTTTCCGTAAATTGCCTTTCTACCTCAGCTTTTTTCAAGCAAAATCGTAACCATATTTTACTTAGATTTAAGTACTCCGGACATAAGCATTTAGTCAATTTTTTCCTTAGAAATATCCAATGTTGACTTCAACTAATACAAAATGGTAAGAAAACATGACAAAAAATAATAATAATAAAATATTTATTTGCCAAATAATTTCTTATTTCTTTTGTCAGTAATTCAAATAGATATAATTGCGGGAAAAGAATGAAAAATCGGGTGAGCGACAAATTTCAGCACAGCCTCACTGTGATTGGTCAAGCGAATGTGCTGCTGAGTAGTAGAGATGAAGTGCAATGTATATATAGAATCGATCTGCACCGATAATTCAATAATCGATTTCTGTGCCATTGTCATTCGCGGCAGATAGGATTTGTGTCAGTGCTTAGGCTAATCAATTTTACTATCAAATCAATGATCATAGTTCACAAATATTAAAATATTATTAGCACATTTTCACATTAAATTATAAAAATCAATACAAGCACATTGGTACCTGGTGGAATTTTGTAGAAAAATACCAAGAATGAATTTTAAACTTGAAAGAATAGAAAATGTTTATCAAGTAAGATTATTTCCGCTGAGATTTATTCATAATTTTTTATTTATTTTAAATGATTTCTTGACGGCCCTCAATTCCGTCTCAATAATCAGTTTATAAATGTGTAAATTTTAATAAAATTATAAAATTACTCTTTGAAATATTTATTTTTTTTTAATTTTAATTTATTAATCGATAGAAATTAACAAAATTTTAATAAAAATCTATAAATATTTTTAAAAAAAATGTAAAAATTTATGTAAATATAATTGTTAATTAATATTGAATTTATAAAATTTATATAAATCAAATAATTTCCTATGTAAACAAATTATTA
This sequence comes from Schmidtea polychroa, assembly GCA_959609185.1. Taxonomy (NCBI): domain Eukaryota; kingdom Metazoa; phylum Platyhelminthes; order Tricladida; family Dugesiidae; genus Schmidtea; species Schmidtea polychroa. Next base: position 69,996 of record CAUHTR010007492.1, on the reverse strand, counting down.
GAATCAATAAAAAAATTAAATTAATTTTTTTGAATTTTAAAAGAATTTTTGAAATTGTATTTTATCAAGAAAATTCTTATAAAAAAATATATAAATTTTTAAAATATAAAATAATCACCGGACTTTATTTTAAAATTTATTATTTCTATGATGTTAAATTTCTACTTATATATTTCATACGAAAATAAATATTTTATTATTATATTCAATTTAAAACTTGTTTGTCTTCAATTATTATTTTTATTATGGATACGATTTATACTAGAAGTATTGATAAGGCAAGCCATGAAATGGTAATCATGTCTTTGACGAACTCTGACAAACACTCGAATAATTATAAATTTTTAACACAATTTTACTGTTCACGTAAAATATTTCCTTAACGTGAGTAAAGAATGTTTCCCCTTAATTTGATTAGGAAAACACTTTTGAGTCATAAAACGTTATTTAATGATGAATATCTAAAATTACTAAGTTATGAGAAATACCAGTACAAATACAATATGAATATACTTATGCAATAATGTGATATTCATGTCACATTCATATTTGAATTTAATCTAATGATATCATAATATTGCATGTCAATATTCAGGGCTGCCTTAATCATATGGATAATTGCCACAATCCTTTTGAGGCGGCAATTTTTATTTGCGATGTATATGTTTTTTGTTATGATTAGTTATGACGTATTTTTAAATAAAAAGAATTTTTTAAAATATTTAATTGATATTATTTATAACTAATAAATTGATTTTTTTAGTTCTAACACTTTTTATAACTTTGCCGGACACCCCGCTCCCGTTTGCTATTCTGTGAATTTTCTTACGAAGAGGGATGCATTATTTATAGTAGCCCACGGGCACCGAATTTCTTAAGACGGCCCTGTCAATATTATATAAGTGAAATTATAATATTTTTCATTCTTTTATTACAAGTATCCCTTTTATCATTCTACGTTGTAGATTTTTATCGACAATTCTGCCGTCCAAAAGAAGGTACTGTATGTACATTTTTTTAAAGTGAACTTTTCATTGATACTCATTGTGCAACTATTTTAAAAAAAATGCTTTATAAACATATTTAAATAAACAAACATGTAAAATTTTGTACCTTTTTTCTTTGGACGACAGAATTGATCTTCATGTCTATTGTAACTTTTGGGGGTCTGGTGCAGACACTAAAAGAGTATTGCACTTGTTTCACTGGCAATCGTATGGTGTTGGACGCATAACACATTTGGGCATCTATATAAATAGTAATTCTTGCGTTATCAATCACTCATTGTATTGGATTACATAATTTACATTAAAACTGATTGCCCATTCGTTCATTAACATTTAATATGATATCAACACTAAAATATTTTCTTGTGAATCCCATTTTTGAGTTCTCCACCTAATCCACCTAATTCTCCTAATTCACTTGAAAAAGGCAGTGCCGAAAATTCGTGAATATCAAAAACATCGATATATTACTGATTTATTGTCTTCAAGCTCTCTTTTTAATAAATTCAATGGAAAAAATAATCAGTGGTGAAATTGGAAAAGAAAGTTCTTATAATACATTTATAGATTATCTATATTTAATTTATTCCATTAAAACAATGTAACTACAACTAACAATTGTCTCTTTAGAATCTAAACGAGACCACGGAGAATGAAATAAAAAGCCCCACTTCATATCAATGTAGTCTGTGCAAAATGGACCGTGAGAAAGTTAGAACTTATTTTACTGATTTTTAAAAAAATTTTTATAAAAATGAAATTTATTTTTTAACTTTTTAAAGTACTTTGTGATCAATTTTTTACTAGGCAAAATTCCTTAAACCTTTTACACACTCAACCGAGTTAACTCTAGTTAATACGTACAAGCCTGAATTTTGATTTCACATATAATTACAAATGAATATATCCAGTAAACAGTTTAGTACAGTTTTGTCATTGATATATATCAGCAAGTTCTGGCAAGTCGTTTTTACAAGATTTGTTGCTGTTCTTTCGTGTATAAAAATATAATAAAGGATCATTGTATAAATTTTGTTTATATAAATTTATTTTTTGTGAAATATTTTTTCTATTGGTTTATAAATTTGTCCGCCCCGAAGACTTCATAAATCTTTTCTTGGTTTATTTTCTCATGTTTCATACCAATACTACTTTGATTCACTTTTGCACTAAAAACCAATATTAAAATTGATGCTTCATAATTTGACATCGAAAATTGCTATAATTTCAAATGTAAAAACTAAAAGCACACTTTGCACTAAAAAATCAATATTAAGATTTAGACTAACAAATGTAAAATAGATTTCCTATATCAGTGTTTCTCAAGGTGGGACATCACGCCTCGGAGGTGGGGCATCACGCCTCAAAGGTGGGGTATTACGCCTCAGAGGTGGTGCACCGCGCTTCAGAGGTTGGACACGTCAACAATTATCAACTATTCCACATATATTTTTTTAAATATAATATGCTCATTCACGACTAAATATAACAATGTGCATGTAGCAATTTCATCAATCGTTATTTTTGCATACTGGCAATACTGATTATCAAAGTTTGACAGCTAATTCAAAGGGGACGGTGGGGCCTAAAACTAAAATAAAGAAGGTCGGGAAATACTGGTTTATATATATTAAACAGTATCAAGATATCCGAACTCGAAAATGGAGAAATGAAAAAGTCGTGTGATGAAAATGATCACTAAAATGACTCCCTAAGTACAATAAATTAGAAAAGATTTTTTTCACAAATCTCAAAGCATCAGCATAATATATTAGAATTTATACGCCCCTTGAAAGTTGGAATACACTTTAAAAAAGGTTAAGTGAGATAGGAATTTTCCATATTGTTCAGACTCTTGAATTTGACCCCTGGAAAATCAATTTCTGAACCAAATATGAAAAGACGCGGTCGGCAAAAGTTGTTGTCTCAACGAATACTAAAAATTTGCAAAATGAAATTTTCACAAATCTCAAAGGATCTCAAAGGATCTCAAAGGATCCATAGACTTTGAATTTGAAAGAAAAATGTTTTAAAAAGCAAACTTTTAAATTTTAAAATCCTCAATTTTCAAAACTCTATTTAAACATGACAAAATTCATAAATTGTTTCAGAAGTCCCTCCTAAGGTTAAGTAAACAATGAACATTGAAATCTTCTATAAATTAATTTTACTAGCCATCTATGTACCTAATTTATTTATTTACATTTTACCATATTATTACTTATAAAATTTGTATCTTACTTGTCTTTATATTTACTCTCTCTATATTAACTTCACTTTGTATGTGTGTTTGAATGTTTGTATGAGCCACACAAATCTTGAGACGGAAAGTTTTACCCAATTCCTGTGATCGAATAGAGTTGAAATTTGGCAGATAGATTCGTTGTCGAGAACAATGCATTCTTTCAAAATTTTAGATCGATCGGAAGTACTATAATTAACTTTTTTGAAAATTTTCAATTTGTTCACCTAATTTTAATTTTGGGAGAATATAAAAGAGTTTAATATAGAGCGAGTAGAAATGAGGTTTCTTGGTTCAGATTTAAATAACAATGGAGTTAAGTAAACCGTAATGTTTGGGTTTGTGAATGAACGTTTTAAACGCCCCAAATTATTTATACGGCCATGCAATACAGGTTGAGAAATGTCTAGCGAAAACAAAAAAATCTAAAAACATTTTATATCATACTAAACTTTCGATTTCAACTCATGTCAAATGTGTAAGAATGGCGTGGCGTACATTATGACACTTAAATGGTTAAAATTTTAAAATTATTCAAGAATCGACTAGGTTAAAAAAAGTCATAATAAAATTTAAATTGCAATTTCATAAATTTTAATGGCTTAGCACTGCCCTTCAATAAACATAATGGACTGTTGATGTTCAACAGTAGACCTAGGTGAGTTCATCTTTCCGTTAGTCTTTATAAAGTCTTTTGAACCCATTTTATCACGCTTAGCCTAATTTTCTCTTAGTGAAAAATATTTACATTATTTCACAAACGTGTTGAAATTGTAATTTATTTTTAAATATTCGCCGATTTGTTTATATTATTCGCTCCAAGACGACTGTGGTAAAGGCTGTGAAGTCCAGGAATCTGAGACAACAGAATTATTATGAGAATCATTGTAGATTTCGTCAGTGAGAAAACAGTACCATTGTTTTACTGTATTAAATTTCATTTAGTTTTTTTTTACATATTATTGAAAATTTTTTTTTCTAAACTTTATTTGTTTTATTAAAAAAAGTGCTTGGAGACTATAAATCAGTAATATATATATTTTCAAGTGGAAAAAAAGGCAGTGCCGAAAATTCGTGAGTATCAAAAAACATCGATATATTACTGATTTATAGTCTTCAAGCTCTCTTTTAAATAAATTCAATGGAAAAAATAATCAGTGGTGAAATTGGAAAAAAAAGTTGATTTGTTTTAATTTCAATATTAAATAATTTATAATTTTCTTTATTTATTTATTAAAATTATTATTAAATTTTTTTAATTATAATTTAATTAAATAAATATAAAATTGTTTATTGTAGATAAAATATGATACGATTTCTAGTCTGCCGGAAAAGTAAAAATATTTATTTAAATTAAAATGAATTTATTTCTCCATAGCCAGCCATCATTTCCGGATGAAGAGTCCCAACTCCATACAATATTCGAAAATATTTTTGGTAATTATTTTTTCTATTAATACCCAATGGGAAGCATGAGAATTATTAATACCAATTATTATTAATATTATTATTACTATTTTTATTATTATTATTATTCAACCAATTATTCAGGAAATGGAATCGCAAATATTTTCATGGAAATTTGTTTTAGGGATATTTTCAATTAAAATCAAATTGGTTTAATTTTTTTTTATAAATTCAAACACGGAATCCCAGAAATTCTTTTTAATTTCGAATTAATTAATTAAAATTAGATTATTAAATCTAAATTAATAAATAATCAATAAATTGTTGGTAATTAATTAAAATTAATTTAAAGGGGAACATAATAAAATAACCGGGATCAAAGGTGGATTAAGGTCGGCTGGGGCACCCGATACAGAAGAAAATATTGGGCTCCTTACAAAGAGAGACAGGGAAAAGAGAAATATAAGATGTATAAAATACTAGAGAAAAGATTTTTGTTTTAATGCAATAAATTAAACTCTGCGCTACTGGAAAACCTTTGTAGGCATAGGGTACGAAATACTTGTTAATTGCTCGCGTGAGCGGTAAGGAAGTCACACCGGGCTTAAGAGGAGTAGTAATGAAATAATGAAAATAAAGAATATAAACATATTATAAGGTATAACCACCGAATGAAAACTTGTACATAATTAAAATTGAACACATGAAGCCAAATTTGATATCATTAGAAAAAAGTGTAAAGTTGTAGTTTTGTGGGACCCTTCAGTGCGTCTATCATTAAGTTCACCTTTGATCGGAATACAGCTACCGTCAACAGCAAGAAATAATCTCCGTTGTCATATGTTAAAAAATATTTAATTGAAGTAAGGTAGGTCAACTTAAGAGCATTTAAAATCTTGCTAAAGATTATAAATTCAATAAATGCAGTAGAATATTACTATTGACGCGTAGTCGGCGTGTATATTTTAGGCTTTATTTTAAGCTAGTGATCAGTGACTCGGACTCGAAGGCAAATTATAATCGCCAGGTGAAGTTGGAATTTGCCGTTAATTCACTCAATTGATTTCACTTCCCATCTTTGATCTATGCTGACGTCATTAGTCTCATTGCCAAGTTTTCCGTTGGGCGTCTTTGTTGATATTTATTTAAATAGTTTCTTCAGATAAATTAATAAAATAGTTTTAATCATATAAAAATATAAAATTATTGTCTATCAGATTGGCTATCAGATTGTCAATCTGTATGGGGAGGGCCATTTTGAAAATCTTTCTGGGGGCCCAGAATTTGAAATTAAACCCAACAATATCTTATTTTTTACCATTTTTGGGGAATTTTTTAAATCGCAATCTTTCACATTTGTGCAAAATACACGTGCAAAAAATTAGAAACCGTCAAAAACTCATTTAATTAAATATGAGTCTTTTTGTCCAGTAAACCTTCTCTATGCGAAAAAGGGAGAATTAGATCAAATGACTCATATTCAGTTGATAAAGTGTACAAAGAATTTTTAATATTATTTTTTAATAATTTTTCATTGTTCAAGTAATTTCCTGTCCGGTGGCTGAAATTGGGCATAAAGTTCAACATGAAATCATTTATTCTGCTTTATTGAAGATATCTCAATGCTTTAAAAGCACCAAAACTAAGGTAAGTCAGAGCTGCTGTTTATGGTAGGTTTGAAAATACATTTTGATATTAATTTGTAAAAGTTCCTTTTTATTAAAGTTAAAAAATAAAACGACATTTTATATGTACTTTGCATTTACAGTTTTTATTGCTGTTTAAAGAACCAATTCTCAGCCTCCTAGTACTTCGACCCCTTGACAACATTTTTCAAGTTGTAAAGACTCCCATCGACTTAGGTTTTTATTATAGTATTTATTCCGACGAAACTAAGGACGGTTAATTTAGGAAAATGTGTATATATAATTCATATATTCCAGGCCACAATAACCTCTATCAAATGACAAAAACTCATATGTATTAGTTAAGGCACTTTTTAAATATTACATGCAAGAGTGAATTTGATAAATTAATTAAAATAATAGAAATATAATTAAAATAAATAATTAGGTCAGTCACATAAATTTTGTATTGCAGTGAACAGGACCCATTACAGGTCGAAATATTTCATTTAATACACTCTGTGAAAATGGCTTACCCAAATATTTATTTGAATTATATATTTTATAAATATTTCTGCTATCAATAAATTATTTTAAAGTTTAAAACAGTGTTATCCAAACTTTTTTGAGCCACGGCACACTTGGCTGATTTAAAAATTTTCGCGGCACACCTAAATTTTTTTTTGCTTTATTTGCAATTTTTTATTGCAATTTTACTAATCTTTTAATAAGAAATGAAAAACTTATTTACTTGAAATAAATTTAATGTAAAAAATTTTAAATTTAGAAAAATTAGTGAATGAATTTTTTGATTTGCAACCCCCTTGGAATATTGGCTTAAAGTGGAATCAAAAGTATAAAAATTCTAACATTTTGAAAAATACTGGACAAATTTTGCCAAAAACGGGACACGGGACATTTGATTTAAATACAGGATTGTCCCTTGAAAATACCAGCAGATGGTCACCCTATTTATTCACCACATTTCTCTGCAAATTCTTTTGACAATTAGAATGTCAGTATCAACATGTGAACGTTCATTCAGTAAAATAAAACTTATTTCATAATATCTTCGAGCATCAATGAGTGAAGTACGTTTAAATGATTTGGCATTATTAAGCATTGAGAAAAATGTTGTTGATAGAATTAATTTTGATGAAATCATTGACAAATTTGCATCGGCCAAGGCAAGAAAAATTTGTTTATAATTTATAAAATAAATATAGTTTAAAATGGGTTTGTTAGTGAAATTTAAATTTCTTTAATTTTTTCAATGCAATAAAAATTGTAAAACAGAGTCATAAAATTTAGTTTGATCTTTTCACTATTTGCATGTAAAAAATATAAAAAATTGCAATTAAAGGATCGAAAATTTTTACTTTGTCCTGGGCGCTGAAGACACTAGTTACGCCACTGATTTTTAAAAGTCAATTTTACAATCATCAACGCGGTAGCTTGTTAAATTTGAAAATGTTTTACCTCTATATCAGATGCATAATCGAATCAACACCAATCTTCATGTTATTCATATATTCCTATCTTATCAGTATCCAAAGTTCATATAATAGAAATATCAGATCGCATTTCGAATTCGAAAAAGAAATATCAAACCATTGTTTTGTATCAATATCGAGATTGTTATCGAGTTTATTGTATGAATATATATTCAAATTGTCAATCAATTTATGTTCGTACNTATTATAATTATTTATTATTATTTTTATTATCATTATTTATCCTTATTAATTAATATTATTATTATTATTATTATTATTATTATTATTATTATTATTAATTTAGATGTATTGTTTGACAGAAATGTGCCCAGACACATTGAAATTATGTGATACAGTTAATGTTATGTAATTCTGTTTTATTTATTTATATTATGTTGATTTAGACTGTCAATTTTTATACTGACTTGTCAAAGCCCCCCAAATTGAAATCTATACTCATATTTTGTGAAAGCCTTTTTGATTGGTTAGCAAAATCGAATGAAAATCGCGCTCTTATTTGTGGCCGGGGTCCAGTGTCAATTATTGTTTTAATGATTTACGCATATTCTTGTTTTTATGACGCTTTTCCACGGTAAGTTATAAGTTACTTTTGTATTTATTACTCAAATCGGAATCAACATTTTTAGTTAATTTAAAATTTAAAATTACCAAAGCTATATTTAAAATCTACCACAGTATATAATACAATATTTAAACAACCACTTTGTTTAATTCTCACGTGAATTAATTAAAAGTTCAGTAGTTTGTTCTACATCGCTAGCTGCAAAAACATTAAAAAAAACCACGAAATCCAATAATAGAGAAAACAGAAATAGTGTTAAGCTTTTGGATTGATATGGAGCGTGCCTTAAAATTTCGGAGAAATCTGACAGCAGCTTTAGCACCATATGCTGAAATTTATAAAGAAAAACAAAAAGCTGGTAAGCAATCAGTGTTAACAAGCTTTTTTCAAAAAATTATACAATCACAGCCAATAGAATCAAGCTCATCAGCATGTAGCAGTGATTAATATAACGTTACTTATGTTAATTTTTATTTATGTTTAGTCGTTGAATTGAGACTGTTTTTTAGTTCTTGTATTGTTTTTTATAATTTTTATTTATGTTAAATTTTTATTAATTTTTATAATAGTAATATTAATTATGTAAAAGCAATGAATTGAGACTGTTTTTATTAGTTTTTATGTTTATATATTAGTCGTTGAATAAAGACTTTTTATTATATTTTTAAATTTTTTTGTAATATCTGGAACCTAACCCCATAATTACATATAAAATCGGGTTCACAGTGCGCGGTTTCGGTTTGCGCGTTGTTTTTGTGGAACGTATCTACCGCGCAGTTGGAGGGTTTACTGTATTAATATTTCACTTTTTGAAATATTTAATTTTTTATTATAAGAACTTTTTTTTCCAATTTCACCACTAATTTTTTTCCCGTTGAATTTATTTAAAACGCTTGAAGACTGTAAATCAGTAAATATATCGAAGTTATTGATATTCACGAATTTTCGGCACAGCCTTTTTCTAGTGAATTTTAATTTTTGACAAAATACTAAACATAGATAATCACTATTCATCCTGAAAATAATTTTGCTGTCATTTCAAATTTCTTCTGTTTTATTTACCTTAGAACAGCGTTTCCCAAAGAGTGGGTTCGCTACCCGTCACTGGGTCGCAGAAAAATTTTAAAATCTCGTACCGGGCCGCGTTAAAAAAATGTGAAACGCTGCCTTAGAAGGATTCCAGAAATTTTACCTGAATTTCTTTCCTGGAATCCGAGTAGGCGTTGAGATAATTTTGGTTTCTTGGAAAATACAGGAATATTTAAACAAATGTTATTTTTATTTATTTTGTTTTTTTATAATATTATTATAAAATTGTAATTTATTATTTTTGGCTCTGCTTAATTTCGTTTTATTCAAAGCAAAATTGTAAACTTCTATCCTGCTAATCTTATTAATAGAAAATCATCTGATCCCTGATCACTTTAAATTGAAATGTAGCTGATATTATAATTGTTCAAGTTTATTTATTTTTTAAAGATTTCTTTCTGTTTTGATTGGTTGCTTTCAATATTGTATTACAATTCATTTTACTGCTCTAAGTTTTTTTTATCTTTTATTGGTTCTTGATATAAGAAAGTGGAAAAAGTAAATTTAACCTCTTATTTTACGTTCAGTCGTGATATCAGATTGAGTACGGCGCTAAAATATTTATCACGAAAAATAACAAATATCTGGAAAAGATCCCAATGTCATATAGAAGGTTGGTGTTTATCAAATTTGATAATTTAGGTTTCATAACTTATTGTTAGATATGGTAGTTATATGAGTTTATATTCCTGTATGAATCAGTTACAGAGTCTTCGGTCATCAGTTTATTTGTATTGCCTTATTCTTTACAGCTTTCCATCTATGGAATCCAACAGTGAGAAGTCTAGTGAATTATTTTTCAAGTTTTACACCAATGATCCCCTGACTTGCGTCCATACGACTAAGTTGTAGTAAGTATTTGATAATATCACTGATTGACGTTTAAAAATTTCAAGTTCTTTACAGGCAAGTGTCAGCCGATTAGTTATATTATTTGATAACATTCCCATTTCCTTACACAACGATTCCATGATTCTTTGCTATCACAGATCTCCATCTGCGACTGGAAGGATCAGATTATTCCGGTTAGAAATTCTTTCACTAGCTTTAAAAAGACGATCAAAACATCTTTAATTTTAGTTTGAACTTTCATACGTGTCAAGCAATATGCGATGTGTTGACTTTCCATTGTCAAGATTTTGATGACGTTTATCAAGGTATTAAGACGAGAGTTTGTATTTATTATGGGCTTTATTAATAGTTAACTAATTAAACAATTAAATGTCAAGATAAGCATTTGCTGCAAAATATTTATTATGTGAAAGTTTTCAATTAGAAATCATAGCCGTTTAATGGATTTGATTACATTTTTGGTGACTTCAGTTTAGTCAATTAAAACAATTATAAAATATATATTTTGAATTCTTATCCATTTCATTGGCCATTAACAATATAATATTTTTAATTTTTTTTCGGATGACAATCGATCAATAAATTAGAATTCGTGTCTAGCTTTAATTAATTGATAAATTCTACTTAGTTAAAACAAAGTCAAATGACCTTGAGAGAATTTTATTGTTCTCAAACTGACTTACTTATTTTTTATATTTACTTTACACAATATTTTATATATTATCTAATATTTTAGGATATCCATCCATGGTTAGGTCGAACAAATTGAAGAAGTAGTATAGAGTTTTGAGCACATTTTTTATTGATTAAAAGTTGTAGATGTTTGAAAGAAAGCGTGTATATATATATATGAATATTAAAAAAATGTATTTTAATTTAATTAATTTAATAATGTATTTGAAATTTAATTATTAAATTATTAAAAGTAATAGAGGTTCCTTTGAGATCAAAATAAGTGGGTTATATGTGTAAAGAATTTTTTAAGTCACGTATAAAAATATGAAGGTCACTTTGCTTCAATTAAAATTTCCCATAAATAGGAATTTAAATTTAAGGATTTATTTATCTCTTTTCAAATACAGTAGAAACATTCGGAAGTCGCACGGAAAGAGGAATATACCCTACTAGATAACTTTTATAATGAATTTTTATCTCAGATCTACTGGCCTGGTGAAAAAAAATAATACAAAAATCACTTAATAATTGGTGCTATTTGACAATGAAAGTTGGTACCCTTGACAGGTGCACATTTTATATGACAGAAACAAGAAGTCCAGCACAGGTAGAAGATACATCATTTCCTAATTGAATCCGCTATAGGCAATCAATTTGTACGTCATAATCAATTAACGAATTTTCTGTTTGGAATTTTAAACAGTAAATAGCCGAACAAACTAAATTGAGTGTGTTCATTTGTGAGGAAGTTAGAAAAGTATGGAAATAACTGTTTCATTCAATATTTGTTTTTGTTCTGGCTGATTGCCACTAATTTGTATTTGTATATGCCTTGAGTACTATGCACATTTTTCTGCTATTTTTTCACAATTTTATGGCGTTCCCACAATTTAGAGAAGTGATTGGCAAATTAAGGACCACGTCTGTGTGGCATTTCTGGAAGTCCAAGTCTAATGTCAATATGCAAGGAAAAAATTAATTTATTGACGGTTTATGGGGCACCTCCAAGGTTTTTAACTTTACCTTGATATGTTTGCCGGGCAGCTTGCTAAGAACAATTTATCTCATTTCCGAGATTAAATTCAATACCTTCAATAAAAGAAGATAAGCTAAAGTGTTATGAAGGTGGCCAGAGAAAATTACATTTTGAGATTGAACGTAGATTTCAAGATTTCAATACCATTCAAACAGAATTGGATATATTTTGGCCTACTCCCAAGTAAGTTTATCCATTACTGGTCTGGAATAAGGGGGGGGGGAATAAACATGCTCGAAATGAAAGTATTTTGTTTTAAGATAAGTCAAATAATTCATGAAATAATTTTTTGTTTATTAATATTAATTAATATTTTAGCATGTCCGATGAAAATGAAACTCGATTTGTATTTTAAAGAAACTGCCGTATTTGGACAAGGTATTCGGATTCTAATTGGTTGATAATTTAGGAATCTCAATTCAGGTGAAGGCGATTCGTTCGTCGAGACAAGTCACAGCGATTTATCGTCAATAGAACGTACCGATTCCTATACATTTCTGGAGAACGACGAGAATTCCCACAAAATGGGATCAAGTATTATTATCAAAAGAAAATCAGACATTCCAAATAAAACTACTGAAAACAAAGTTCCATGTTCCAAAGACCAGCATGATATTACGTCCATAACTATTTACAAAACTTCAGTTGAAGACCGCCGCGAAGCAATTAATGGACAACCAACAGAAAAAGGTTTTTATTGTAGCTTTCATGTTTAACATAAACTAATAATTGATACAAAAAAGTTTATATTTATTAATTTTTACAATATTCGGTAATAATATTAAATTCATTGTTTTCATTGTTTTCAAAAAATTAAAATGTATTTTTTATTATAATATTTAAACAAGAGGATTCATAAATGCATTCAATATTATTAGCAAGAAATATCAATTTACAAATTTACAAACATTCTTTTATTTTATATAATATTTATACAATAATTATAATTTTAATTACTATTAAATAATTTATTAATTGAATAATTATTAAATTAATTAATTTAAATTACTTAAACCAAATATTTTGAATTTTCTTTACCTCTGCTATGCAAAGGTTTCAAGATTAATTATAATTTAAGAAAAAATTAAAAAATGCAGAAATAATACTTTCAAGGGAAAGTAAAAACATGTGGAAAATGAAATCTTAAAATTACAAAAAATTAAATCAAACCGTTTTATTCATTTTATGGATGTAAGTTTTATCTGCATTCTAGTACTTGATTTATTAAATTGTCTGTTTTAAATTTCTATATATAAATTTTCATTTAATTTCAATATTTTGTTTTTATGAAATTTTAATTTTTGTTACCGTTGGCATAGTAAAGTATGACAATACTATTACAGATACATACCAGGACAACTAATTTGCAAACCAACATTCTTGTAATAACTTTTATTATAAATTGTGTCAGTACATCACATGATTTATCACGAGTTAAAAATAGTAATATGATAAATGAAGTGAAATTCAAATTTGACAATGGAAGAATTGCCTGTCAAATTCAAAGAATACGCGAAGTTCAGATTTGGCATGGAGAAAATTGTTCGTAGAATTTCTTTCTGAGATAATTTTAGAAAATAACATCAGTTTAAAATTTTTAAAGTTATTTTCCAGTCAAATTTTATTTAACAGGTTGAGATTCTTAGGGTTTTTTACATTGATAAAGTGTAGTGCAATTTCGAATTCAAGCAATAAAGAAAATATCTATTGTCAATAAAGCTTTCAATTTTGTGGTTTTTTTTAATTTATTGCAAAACACGAGAATTCAGAAATAATATTTGTTCCCATCGGTACTTCAAAATTCCAACAAGTTTATATGGGAAATTATTTCCGTGAAATATAAAAAAATAATTTGAGTGGAATGGTATACAATACTCTAACTTGCTTAGGACGGCCTCATCACACCTGCCCTAACCCCCTAATGAGAATATTCGAGTTAATTTGAGCACGCTAAACGGGTCAAATAATCCCAGCTGCATTTCAAGTAATTTTGTATTTTTTTTGAAATTTTTGATTAAAATCAGGTTTAAAAATGTGTTTTTGCCGGTTTTATATGGGAAAAAATGTACGTTAAGGAGTTAATATTATATATGGTCAGAATATATAAATCCAAGTTTTATATTTAGGGACGCTCTTGTTCTTTTATGTGAAATCCTTTTTCTTATTTTCCTACAATAAAAACTGCTAATTCTTTCATGTGATAAAAATAAATCATTTGTAATTTAAAAATATCAGGTTAAATGAAAAAATTTCGTGTATATTAGAAATTCTAATGAAGGAAAATCTAGCATTTGAAAACGCATATCGAACTAAGAGTAAAAACGAAAGCTAATTATACTTAATGTTGATTCATTATCAAGTCAAATACATAATTGAAACATTTAACAAAAATTTACATTAATATATTTTGTTTAAAAACATCATCGCCATTGACGAGATTTCATTGGCCAAATTCAAGTAATTGATATCAAGGTTTATAAATAAAATCTAAAATCCATGTCTATTCGATTTTCGGGATTAGTCATAGAAATATCCAACCAGTATAGCAACAAAATACCGTTTGGCTGCATCCTACAAAATGCGTTACACAGAAAATACCATCCCACACACCCAGTTTACTATTTTCTAACACACAATCATTTGTTGGTCAGTAGCTTCTATCGTTCCATATTTCATTGATCAAATTTATCATGATTATTAATAATAAAAGATTGAATCGAAGTTACGGAGATGTTTCTGGATTTCGCACAGATCTTGATTTATCATTTCTACACAAGAGCAAATTAAATACAGGTAATCAGCATGAATTATTTTACATTTATTTATTAAAAATTCATTTTGTTGATATATATTTATAAAATTCACTTAAAACATGTACCGATCAAATAGTGAAACAGTCGTGATTACACATTGATTCATTACGTAATAGAAATACTTATTAAACAAGCCCGAATTTTAATTATCACAATTGGTTTATTTAGTAATTAATCAAAGTGGACAAATAAGTGGGCCCGTCGATTCTTATCATTCAACGAAATTGGATACTGTTCGTACTTCATCATCGGTACTCAATGGATCAGGAGCAATGAATACTGATTTCAATCATTTGACTTATAAACCTGGCTATCATAGTTATGATTCGCATTCCTTGTTAACAAACGATCGTGATAAATGCAGTCAACAACTCGATACTTTGATGAAAGATTTAAATCTCGATAACAAGTCTGCATTTCATGGATCTAGAATGAATTCCAACAGCTACATGTCACATACAAATAATACCAACAATGACAATTCTCAGGTAGAATTCTAAGATTTTCTTGTTGCAAAATTTCGTGAAAACAAGTGAAAAGAAATATTTATTGATTTCATTATAATTAGAATAAAATCGCAAATCGTGAGCTGCAATTAATGACGGAATTATTGGAAGCACAAAAAGAAATTTCGAATTTACGACGATCCATGAACCATTTAGATCTGCTTGAACAATCGTCAATAAATCGTGGATTTACTAACAAGAATCCTAATAATAATAATTTCGTGTCGACAACTAAGTTATATTAATTCTGATAAAGTATTATTGTAATATTTATTATCCAGTTTTAAAGGAATGACAAAGGGTTCAGTAAGTAGTTCAATTCCAGATACTTATAATTACAGTACAGCAAGAAGCAACAATTGGTCGAATAATAGATTAAGTAAGTATAAATTATAAATGAATCAATACTAAAATAAAATTATAAATTAATTAATATTAAAATTAAATTATAAATAAATCAATACTAAAATAAAATTATAAATTAATTAATATTAAAATTAAATTATAAATAAATCAATACTAAAATAAAATTATAAATATATCAATACTAAAATTAAATTATAAATTAGTTAATAATAAAATTAAATTCTAAATTAATTAATGTTAAAATTAAATTATAAATATATCAATACTAAAATTAAATTATAAGATAAAAGATTCCGCGAATAATTTTAGACTAAATAATCAATTCTATTTGTGATGGTGTGCAAATTTCTTATCTGTGATTGGTTGGATTTTTTACCATATAATTCCACTTTATTCATGGAATATTTTTCGAATTTTAAAAATTGAAATAAACTTCAAGCAATGTTCAGATAATAACTCAAGTGTGAGTCCTAATATACAAAGATCTTCAAAATTCAATGCAGCTCCAATTAATACGTTTACAAGTGAAACAAGAACTATTAATGATTTCTTGGATAATCGACAGACCAAATATTCTGCCCATCGGGAAAATATGGATAGAGATAAAATGATGAGAGAGAAAATTATGCCACATGAAAGAGTAAAAAAGAATTTGTAATAAACACCTTATAGAATTATTTGTTTGATAGATGTCTCATCAGAATTTCCACGATGACAGAGACTCAACAGATGTGTTTGAAGAGGTGGAAACGATAAACTTACAACCGATTGGAAAAGGTATTCAAGACCTGAATAAAGGAAATCCACAGCATAGAATGCCAATAGGCACAGGGAAAATTGGAAGTACTAGTCATTTGTTCAGTGACAACGTTGGAAGTCTTTCACCTTTATCATCTAGAAAGTTAGTATAAAATATATGTTAAAAATGTAATTAAATTTTTTGTTGTAAATATTTCAGTTAAATTGATTAAAAGTTCATTATCATCATCTTATATATAATACTCTAAATATGTTTGAGTTTGCTTACCAAGTTATATTATAAGAATGAAAATTTGTCTGTTTGTTTGTCTGTAACGTCAGCAATTTACCATATAAATAATAATTTATTATATGCTATTTACAGTTTCAATATTTTGTCCAAACATCCTACACGATAAAAATGTATTCTTTGACGGCAAATAGGATTTCTTACAAAAATTGTGTAAAAGATTTCTTTTCGATATACATTTTTCGCTTTAATGAAATTTTTTTTGAAGATTAGGAACACCACATATTTGATTCCTTAATAAAATTCTCGAAAAATTTCTTGGTTCTCCTAGGAATTAAGAAAGTGTAATAAATCAATATTCTGTTCTCTCTTGAGAACGCGATATAATTATTCGAGACATTATTCATAAAAAAGTTGCGTCTTGATTCAACTAAGAAGATTCCTTAATAAAATCCTCGAAAAAATGCTTAGTTCTCCCAGGAATTAAGAAAATGTAAAACCAATAGATAATTTTTGAAAGTTCGGCTATTTCATCCTATTTGTTTATGACAGCTCATCGAAAAATTGAAATATTTTACCGGGACTTAAAACTTTCCTTAATAGTTTTCAATGGGAATGTCGAATATTTGTTCATATGTCTAATATTTTTGCGCGAAATATGAATTTTTGTTTAAATAAACTCATTTTATTAATATATAAAGTCCACATGAATAGAGATATTAACACCAATGTTTTTGTTTTAGATGTAATTCATAACATAGATTTCAAATCTTTGTTTAAAAATAAAATATTTGCACGGGAAATTTAAAACTTACTATAAAAAATAAAAATAACAATATTTAAACCCATATGAAATAGAGAAATAAATAAATGAAATGAAACTCAGCAAATGGAGTGAATAATTTATTTTTATTGTTTGTTCAATAGTATTGGTACACAATATTTAACCTCAAAAACGGCAAACTCTTTTTATATTTTATATTGTAACTATTAATATTGTGATAATTATAAATAATGTGAAAAATGAAACTTAGTAATTTATTAAAACATTAATTAATTAGAAAAATATAACTGTAGCGAAGAAAGGGGAATACGGGTATTTATTTTTAAAATGAAATGTTTACTGATCTAGTTAATTAACATTTCAATACAAATCTCAATTAAAACTCTTTAATATACACGAAGAAAAAGTATAATTATAATCAATGCTGATATTTCAAATGACATCTACCTCAATTTCAACTACGAGCTTTTTAACAGCAACAACTTTAATATAACAATATTTTGTGTAATGTTTTTTTTATGTCAACCACATTTATGTTTAGCTTAAAAATTTATAGTACAAGTTTATGTCTATGAGAATATTTTTAAAAAGCCAGTTGATAATTTAGAAAAACTTTATTGTGGTAGGGCTGGTCACTTTTTTGTTTGACAAAAATTTTAAAAGAGACAAGTGACGAAAATGGATCATTAAATTGAATTTCTGGGAAATATTTTTAAGATTCGTTTTTCCAAAATTTTTTACCAACTGCTAAATCATTGTTCCTGTTGATTAAATCTTCGACGGGAATTTTAATGAATTTGAAATTCATTAAATTCTTGGATTTGAGTTTACTATATTGAACTTGTCCATTGATATTCTAAACAATTCGCTAACCGCTTCTCACTCTTTCTCATTGAATTCCGATTGATATTATTTCCGTTCAACGAGTCAATGATTGAAACACTAAAAGAATGTTTCATTTCACACTTCATCGATTTTATTTTCTTTGTAATCACTAAAGTGTTTCTGCTTTATGCATTGATATCAAAATTCAGAAGAAAATCTGGATTCAAATCAGCATTATTCAAAGATTTTACTTTATCCATATTTCTGTATCATACATCAAACTGTATTTGCAAATGTTTAATTCCCACAAAATAATTTTCGAGATTCAAGAATTCACGTTGAGAATGAAAAATGAATGTAAGTTACTTTATTCAAAATTAAATAATCAAAAAAAATATTCAAAGATCCACGAAATTTAATTATTATCAAAAATTCCAACGAAATTCGAATCAAAATCACAGACGCGACAAAATTCAAAAATATATAAAAGCCCACACAGACGTGATAACACAAACAATTGCAAACGCGTACCATTATATTGTACTACTAGTTATCTGTAATATCTGTAACAATCATTTTCACAGAATATTGTAAATCCTATTGTAAGGTACCACTAAAAGAAAGGGTTTATAGCGATCCGCGTACTCCAGTTGTTACCATTTTGATAATTTTAACATATGTCTAATGAAAATGGTTTATCAGTAGAATAATATGATTTCATTTGGTTAGATATCCTTTGCAAAATAAGGCTGAAACAAATAGTTTTTCACGTCTCAATAGCGAAATTAGTTCACCTTTGATGAGTTATAATGGACAACAACAAAATATAACTTTACAATCGGTCGAGGAAAAGATGCAATATTGGTACCAGCCTCGCATATCGAGAGATGAAGGTAATTAATTTCCCTCCGATTACCGGGCAAATAATATCATTCAGCTATCGCTATTTTAAAGAATTGTAATCCTGGGAATTTCTTAATTCGAGACAGCAATACATATTCAGGAGCCTATGGACTTGCAATAAAGGTCGCCACGATTCCCCAAAATGTCACTATCAAATCAGGTAAAGCTCGAATCAGTGGAATCTATTTTATATTAAGACATATATTAATTAACTTTAATAATAATAATAATAATAATAATAATAATAATAATAATAATAATAATAATAATAATAATAATAATAATAATATTTAATGATATTGAAAAAATACTTTTCCACTAATTTTATTTAATGGCTCAAATTAAATATAAAAAACTGTGTAAATAAACTTTAAATGTATATATGAAAATAATGTAAATTATAAGAAATGTTGAAATTCATCTAAACATTCGATGCATCAAAAGTAAAAAAAGAAAACTACAAATTAGAAAACGAAAAATAGGACGAAAGGAAACAATTATTTAATTGGATATATAATGATTATATATAATCCAGAATTGACAGTATTTCTAACGAAAGATAAGTATACATGAATAACAATAATAAAAAGTAACTTCATTCTTCCAAGTAAATAAATAAAAAAATCTTGTCTCCGCTATTATAGTTTAAGCATTTAAAATTTGTCCCTAAAAGTTAGTTAGGAATAAATTAAAACAAAAAACAATTTTGAAAATTAATTCTAAGAAGTAAGTAGTAAGGATCCTAATTGACTTTAACTTCAACAACATTTCAAGATCATGAAAGTATCATCAAATTTATACCAAGGTCGGTCAAGAAATATAGGTTAATTGAATTATTTTATTTAATTTATTAGTTTACTTATTTATTATTTATTTTATTATACTTTATTATTAATCTTTTTATATTTTTAAATTTCCTTTTTGTTATTATTATTATTATTATTATTATTATTATTATTATTATTATTATTATTATTATTATTATTATTATTATTATTATTATTATTATTATTATTATTATTATTATTATTATTATTATTATTATTATTATTATTATTATTATTATCAGAGCCTGTTAGAGCCTTTTGGAGGCCCAGGTCTGACATTATTTGTGGCCCCCTATATAATGAAAAATATACAAGAAATGAAATTTTTACTGGTAAAAAATTTATTATTTCAAAAATAAAAAAATATATTCCGAATATCAAAGTATAAATATCAAAGTATAAATATCAAAGTAATATTAATTAAAATTTTAAAATCCGCTTATCGAGCCTTTAAAACTGCAAAAGAACTTATAATTTCAGAATAGTCCAAATTTCTAGCTATATCCCAATTAATATTTAGCGTCGCCAGACCATTTACACGATCCTGTATCATGGTTGATCTTAAATAATTTTTTTATCCGTTTGAGTACGCTAAAACTCCTCTCTGCCTCTGCTAACTGGCAAGGTTAAAAATATTCTCAGAGCAATATCAATATTTGGATAAATATTTAAAAACCCCATTTCGATTATTTCTTTTAAAAGCTCACACGGTTTCATGCAGCCTTTAAAATTTGATTTATAAACTCTTTTAAGAAATTTAAATTCTTCCAGAATTTCTTCATCTATTTGATTTTCATATTTTGTTTGTAAAATTCTTGCTGCTTCAATTAAGCTCTTCTCTTCCATTTCATTAAAATTCCATAAAATTTCAAATAAGTTACATATAGAGGAAACAGCTTTAAATCTTCGCGTAAGTCCATTTATTATAGAATCAATGATCTCGTTAAAAATGTGGTTGTGAAAATATGCTTCTGCAGATACTTGATCTTTTATTCGACGATTTGTAATAAATTCTGTAACAACGTTATTAGCTGCTGCAATTTTCTTTGACTCTGAAAGAACCGGAGCCCATGCATTTTTAATTTCCTTTATATCTTCAATAAGTCTATCAATATTAATTTTTTCTGTTGTCAATGTTGATTTCCGCGCTTGGAGAATTAGATTTGTTTCATGCAATAGAACCAAAACCTTCATCCAAATTGTAGACATCAAGACACATTCAAATGTTGATAAATATTTTTTAAATGATTCAATCTGAATCTGAGCATCAGCTGAAAGACTGCATAACTCAAATTCGTTTACGGCTGATAATAAGGATTTTAAATGAAGGGCCACTGGCTTAACAGCATCTATTCTTGCAGACCATCTAGTTTTTGAAATGTTGTGTAAAGAAATTCCGTGAAGATGTTTTTTTTAAATCTCCCATCTTTTTGGACTACTGCTGAAAAAGTTATATAATTGCTGAATAGTTCTAAAGAATGTTATTGCTTCTTTACAGGATTCTGCTGAGTCAACTCCAACAAGATTTAAAGTATGATTACCGCAGCTACTGAACATGCAATTGGAACTTTCGACCAAAAGAAGTGCTTGTACGCCGTTATATTTTCCAGCCATAATGGTACCATTATCATATCCTTGCCCAACACAGTTTTGAAAATTCAAGTTTAAATCTTTTAATCTACACAATAAGCACTAGCAATTTCTTTACCAGTTTTTTCCGAAAAATCATCAAAAGATCTAAAGCGTTCTTCAATTGAAAAATCCAATTCGCTTAATTTAACATAACGAATAATATAAAGTAGTTTGCTCTTTATGAGATGTATCTGGATATATAATCGATATATTACTGATTTTTAGTCTTCAAACTCTCTTTTTAATATATATATATATATATATACCGTTCACTGTTTGAATTATTAGATCAACACATTTTGAATAAAAATATAAATTATTGTGTAAAATAATTTGCAAATAATCATGAAAATAACCCTTCTAGGTGATCTTGAATCAGAAAAAGTGAGGCATTATTTAATCGAGCTTAGTGGAAATCACGGTGTAAGTTTCAAAGGATTTCCAGAAGAACCGAGTTTTCCTTCACTTTCTCATTTGGTCTTATATTATACTCATGCTGCCAGTGTGCTACCTTGTATTCTAGTACTGCCAGACAGTTCACTTGATCAAATGGATGCGGGGAAAGGATTCAAACCCCATATCAGTAGTCAATCAGTCATTATCAGCTCTCCAAAATTGAACGTGATGAAAAAATCTGACGAAACAGGTGACAAATAATTGTCACGTAAAATTATATGCTATTAAAATCTTTTTAGGATATTCTGTCTATTATTTAGGATGCTATGACGTTGAATATATTACTGGACCATCGGTTATAAATAAAGCTATTGAACGGCTATTGGGAAACATAGATGCGAGAAGTTTTACAGAATGTCAGATGCGCATTAATTCTGGAGAAGGAATTGTGTTAACTGACTTGGAACGGAAATTATTTTTTCGCCGACATCATCCATTTTCATCAATTTCATACTGCGCATTGGATCCAAAAGACCGAAAGTAGTTATGTTTATATAATCTCTTTATTATTATTGGCGTGTTTAAAAATTAAAAATTTGCAACGCTCATTTTATTAATGGATTTTGAATTCATAACATAAAGTGTTCATAAGGTTTGAGGTGATTCCATTCAATTCCTTCAGTAACTAGATTAAATTTACTCTTGCATTTTACAAGCTGTAGTGATTTTACAGGCGTTCGGGATTTTTGAGGAAGAGAACGTTTGTTTGGGTTGTGGTGAGGACAGTTTGGGAAAGTATTATCGATACAGATAAATACAATTATGGTAGAGCAAACAAGATTGAAATTACGAAAGATGTGAATCGAACGAATTCCCACGAACAATTAATGTTAGCTGCAACTGCAGTCATATCCAGTCCTTCCAATGACAACAATTCATCATTAACTAAGAAGGACCAGACGACAAAACAAGCTTTAAATTTTCACATCAAATTCATGGAGCTAAAGGAATTACTTGAGAATATTTCTACTACGCTAAATTGCAATCACTGCTTCTTTTCATTCCTTTGTAACAAATATTATCATACTCACATTAATTTTTGTCAAGAAATAATGAAAACGTTTCAGGCAACCCGTGCATTAGAGATTCCTTATATTTATGATCTTGAAGTTTCTCAATTAATTATCATATATTATATATCCATAAATCTAATTTAATAATAAATATTCGATAATGCACCCAGGTTTGTATTACCATCACTGGCGTAGTGAGGGGGTCAGGGGGGGGGCGAACCGCTCCAGGCGGCACTTTGCCTCACTACGCCACTGATTAACATGATTTTTTTTTACACAAAGTGTCTTCGTTTTACATTATCCCAAATTACTAAGGATTTAGAGAATTGTTTTGCTCTGGTAAACAATGAAGTCGCCATTACTATTTTAGGAAATGAGATTGAGAATGAATTATACATTATTATTGATACAGAACTAATCAAAATATTTCTGATGACATGATTGGTTTCGACTTTATTTCTTTCAATTTTCCTGATGAAATATTATCTTCGTATATGATAAATGGTATGCTGCCGATTGATCTGGAGGAATATATACATGGTGAACTGTTCAGTCACAAGTTAGTATATAAATTAATAAAGTCATTCGAACTATTAAAGTTATTCAACACGACCTAAACAGAGTTTACAGATAACCAATAAATGCAATTCCAAAAACAGATGCACTGTCACAAATCTTATAATCTGTACAGTCGACCGGTGAGTGAGTTGGCTAAGGCAATAAAATACGATGGGTGAGAAAATAAATAGACCGCAGGGATGACACGATAAGAACCCCATACTAAAGAAGAGCTACCGGGCTCAAAGAGCACTACTCACGTAGAACTAAGGATGGCAGCATAAAAGGAAATCTATGGAAAAACAGTGATTGACAATAGTAAGGATCCCAGATTGATAAATACTACATTCAGACCATGATGCAATCTACAGACAAAGACGACGACAAACGTGCACATGTGCAGTGTTGCAGTTCATATATCAGTGAAAAGGAACAAGAAAAACCAAATAAAATAAAAACTATATAGATAGATTATTGATTTATTATGGTTGAATCATCATCAGAGGAAGGGTCCATGGATGAGCAGTCCACTAGATGAATCGTTTTGAATGAATCGCTAGGGATGATGAACAATCACCTGAATGAATGGTCTGTTGACAAAACTTCCTAGAATCACTTACAAATATTGTATTTGTTATAATAGTTGACTTTGAATTAAATGCATAAAAAATAGGTGGAAGTTATATGTGACATTGACACATACAAACGTATAAGTAGTGGCGAGTTATGTCCTTGAGTGTCAGGGCACCCTCAGCAATACATCGTAATATTAGCAATATTGACAAATAAAAAATATAAATATTTCCCAATATCATCTGCGGGAATGTATTCAGGAAAAGCGGGTAATACAAAATCAAATTAATTAACTAATTTTAATTTAAAAATAAAATTTCTTTCCAAAATATTTCAACGAAATCATTATTTTAGGATCGAATTGGAAGTATGCAAATCTAAAGGAGTCAAGAAAACAAAGTAATTGTTTAATGAATGTTTAATAATAATAATAATAATAATAATAATAATAATAATAATAATAATAATAATAATAATAATAATAATAATAATAATAATAATAATAATAATAATAATAATAATAATAATAATAATAATAATAATAATAATAATAATAATAATAATAATAATAATAATAATAATAATAATAATAATAATAATAATAATAATAATAATAATAATAATAATAATAATAATAATAATAATAATAATTCAGAATCTTTGGTATTATTGTCAAAGCATATATGGCAGGAGAAAACAAATGTTTCCTATTCGGAGAATTGGACCCCTCGCACAAAGCACATGTGATCGTGAAAATTATCAACGAGCAAATTCAGAAATCTGCAGAAAATTAGATTTCAACTGAGAAATTATTTGTAAAAAATATTGTACGAATTTTCGGTTGGGAATAACAATATTCATTATCAATTGTTCTATTGGTGAACTCATTGGCATGCTATATTTGATATATTTATATAATAATTAACATTTAATAAATATTTGATGACTTCCTCACTTCGTGGAATTGAGAAACTTGTAGCATGACCTAGGGTCCCGTTTGTATTTGCAGGCGCCGGAATTTATATTATACCATTTCATTTCTACTATTCTCATTTCAGTATCAAATAAAATATTGAAAAAAGAAATAAAGATAAAAGAAAATAAAAAAAGATAAATATTGATGATACGACCAGGCTGAAGCTAGGCAGCAGGCTCAGAGGCGCCGATGAGGCGTATCCTTTGCTTACCTTACCAGGTTGGCTTTGCGTGTAGAAAATGATAAATTTTATTGATTCAATGTTTTAGCGCCATATTAAGATTTTCAATTTTTAATATAATAAAAAATAAGGATCATGTAAAAAAATGAACTTTACATAATAAATTAATAATAAAGTCAATTGAAATAACCATGCATATTGAAGAATTATTATCAACAATTTCAAATGTTAACGAATCAGAACTACTTCATTATCTTTTTGCTAAGCAACTTATTCCAGAATCAATTTGCTGTAGTTATTTCGGCGTTCTTTAAACCTCATAAAAAATAAACAAAGTTGGTGCGGTTTCGTATGGCAATGTATTAACTACACTTGCTCGAAAAGTTAAAGCAACATAAACCATAGCTTCGGGTTCAAAATTCGAACAACTGAAAGTAGATATGAAAAAAATTCTAGAATATTGGAGCCAAAATTTAAACCAAACTGAAATATTAAGACTTGTTAATATTTCAAGATCAACTTTATCTGCTTTTCGTTAGATCTTACTATTACATGTAAGGAAATTTTTTGAGTCGAATCCTATAAAATCAGGAGGGCCTGGTGTCATTGTTCATTGTGACTAGACAATGCTTAATTTTAAAGTGTTTGTTTATGTTTATGGTTATATAAATTTTTGTATTTTTTTAGCGTGGTATTTTTTTAAGTGATACACAAATAATAAATGTAGATTTATAAACTGTTAAGATGACTTTATAAATAACATTAAATTATCTTAACATCTTTTTGTGTGGGATATTAGTCTTTATATTTCATTATTTATATCATTAGTCTTTCTAGCGAATTAATAATAATTAAACTTGAGTAAGAATTTTTCGTCTTTGACTGAATTATCCTTTTATCTTTATCTTTTTTTATGAAATTTTACTCTTTTACACGTATATATTATTATTATTATTATTATTATTATTATTATTATTATTATTTTATTATTATTATTATTATTATTATTATTATTATTATTATTATTATTATTATTATTATTATTATTATTATTATTATTATTATTTTCGTAATAATGATATAAAGATATAGGCAACTCTCAAATATTTTCAAAAGCAACAAATTAACGACAGGCTCTAGCCTCACTGAGCTGCTCCACTTATGGGGCAGCAATAGAATCATTCAATTTTTCCTCTGAAATAATTGTTTCCTGTGACACAATTGCCAAATTCAATTTGCGTTTATTTTAGGAGAAATGGGGGCCTACAATGGTTGGGATGCACTTGCACAGAGTGTTTTCTGTTATAAATTTACTGAACATGCCTTTTGATTTGGGAATTATTTAGAATACATTTCAATCAACTAGAATAGTGTTTGTTGATCTTGCTCTCCTTTTTCCAATATCAAGCACATAATTCCACAAAATAGCACCATTTGTTGACTAGATGTCAATATTATTTGCATTTTCTATCATTGTTCTAATCCTCACCTTTATTTGAATAGAATGCCCAGGTCTCCTGACTACAAGTTTTGCCATCATTAGTAAAATAAAAATCAAATAGCCAGTTGATGTCAAAAAAATTTATCAAATTTGAAAAGATGAAGAAAATGTAAAATTGTTTTATTGAAATAATTGTTTGTTTGAATTTTAAATATGCAAAACAAATAGAAATAAAAGATTTATTTTCTAATTTTCATTATTTTTTTTGGATTTACAGTAATTTAGATATTTTAAGTTTTCAAAATATTTCCAATCAAAATAGTGCGATTAACCGAAATGGAACTTTGTGATGCATTACAAACTTTTACTTTATTTGATATCGGCAAGATGTAGCAGTTCAAGGATTTGGAAAGTGATTTCTAATGAACAAAGAATAGATCCAGCCGTTACTGAGGGGAAATATGTTCTGTATACCATGTTGATCGACTTAGGAAAGGAAACATTGAACTTAATTAGACCTCAGTTAAACTATTTTGTCAAAGACTTATAAGACCAGACAACTTTATTTTTAGGTAGAATGGAACTGGCAGCCACTTGGTTTTTCATACGTTCTAAGGTTACTAATTTATCTTTAAATATCACTATTTTGCAACTCCTCCGAAAGAAAGAAGTTATAACTTGAACAATTAAGAGTAAAAATATAAATTGAAGATCGTGAAGGTTGTTATTTTGAATTCTGTCTTCTAGAAGTATATTTCTATTAAACATTAAGGGGATTTGAAATAAATATCAAACGGAACTTTTAAAGTTTCCAAAGACTCATTTCCAAATCAGTTACAAAAGCGGAAGCATTGAGTGAGAGAAACAAACACGTTCTCATATTATAGAACTGAGATTTCTCTAATTTGTACTTTAAATGTTTAGATTATCTAGGTCCTGAAATAGAACAACTTGAAATCAACCAAAGTTAAGTACAAATTGACATCTAAATAAATTCCGTGTCATATATTATATTCTTTGTCTAGTACTTGACTTTTGTCCCTAAAGTATGCGAGGTGATATGAATATTGCATCATTGAAATTAGAAATTTTAATAAAGTTTTCACATAAGAATTAGCATAAAGAACCATGCAACCAACCTGAGAGCAGAGCTTTGAAGAACCATCGACAAACATGGTGGGATTAATTTATGTTTGTTCATGAATGGATTGTTCAAGACGCTGATGAGTCGGTTAAATAACGATAAGAATAATGTTTTAGTGCAAACGATATAATAGTAACGGAGTAGTTTCAGTAATTGAGAGTGATTATGTAAAGAAGTGAATATTAATTAATTATATTATTTTGAATTATTTTCCCATTTTGGATATTGTTTAAATTCACTCATCAAAATCTGTGCTTAATTTTATATATTCAAACAATGTAATAAAATAATGACATAATTAATATTTCAACGCTCGAATATATTAGTTGTTGATGGAATATTTATTACAATTTTATCAACTATGTTTTACATAGTACTCTCCCAATAAATAATAGCCTTTATGGTAAATACAATTTTGGATAGATGTTTGTGGAGAACTTCAGTTGTAGGGTATATTCCGGCCAGATAAAAACACTCGTGAATTACCTTGGGGTAATTGTAATCTTTCCTTGATTGCCACAAATCATCACAGACATCGTGTTAAATTTCGAATTTCGTTTTTAGTTTAGTTGCTATTTAAAAACTATTAATTACACAAACATATGTACATCCATATTCACACTTACTAACAGCGATTTTTATTGCCACTCTCCCAGAAAGGCACAGTTATCAATGTCCATTCCGACTGTTATCTATTGCTTACTCCACCCTACTGCTCACCAGCTCACAACCTCATTTTACAAAATCAAATAAGCCAAATATCAATATTAAATAATTTTACGTAAATAAAGCGGGGTAAAAAAAGATTTCTTAAATTTTGTATTGGAGTCAAGACCTAGTTTAGGCCGAAATATTTAATTTTATGAATAAATATTGCAAATTACGACTTACATAGTTATTTAATTGAATCATATTTTATAATATTACTACTTATTAAAAGTTTATTAAAGTTATTTTGTCAAGTAACCTGAAGTATTTTAATTAAGCCAATATATTCCAAAGCTTGTTTTTGTAGTTGAAAGTTTTTTCGAAATCCTTAAAATTGAAGAATTTTAGGAAAAGTTAATGAAATATTAAATTTCAATTAAGTCGGAAAATAGATGTAAAAACTTCATTAGGGCTGTCAACATACCATCGTCGCTAATCATAGAACTACCAAGAAAATATAAAAGAATATCGGAAAAGTTAGAAAATATCCTAAAACATAAAGGCCAAAATCAGCTAATTTATGAAGTCATAGGAACTTCACAAATGTGATGATCTTAGAAGTTATAAATTTCTAAATGCATACATTATAAGGACTCATATTGTCTTAATCACTAGCTAATCATGTATTAATGACGGCATAACAGTACACAACACATACAAATAATAACACACAATTTCATCTTATGTAAAAACTATCAATTAAATCGCTTGAAAAATATGGAAATTTTGTTTTAAAAAGCCTGCCAATTACCTATCAATTACTATTTTAGGGATTCCATCATTTTTGATTGATTAAAAGAACTCAATTCAGATGCAATTCACATTTGGTGAATTAACCCTTTCTAAGGCAAAGGAGGTAGTAGGTCACACATTTGTCTGGCAGCTGTCAATAAATATTGCGGGAAAACACATCTACGGTTTCAAATACTATAAATTTGTTCTCTTGTGGCTCAATATGTCAGTAGTTGTACCAAAAGTAAAAATGATTAACGACAGCGTTACACTTAGATATTTATATTAGTTTAAAATGGTGTACAGTATATTGCCACCACCTTAGAAATGGTTAAAGGCGTTACAAAATGTGTATGTATTTCTTTTCCTTTTTATCACTTACCTTTTCCAGACCTGTTCTTACTTCTTACTATTTATTGAATATTATTTGTTAATGAACTCAAAACGACACATGTACTTATGGGAACGATATGACGTGTTTGCGTTAAAGATTTTCTTCTCTTTTGAAAGATAAATTTTTTTGTTAACTTACAAAATCTTGGAATATCGAAAGCAATACTCTCAGACTTCTCAATGCTTACGGAATCCTTAACCTACCTGTCAACTTGTTTGAGAAATACTGTCCATCTGGAAAGCATTTTAAATCACTATCCAATCAAATTTGAACTTTGTCAAAAGATTTCATAAAATGTGTTAAAAAAATATTTTGATAAAAAATTCTTAATCCACTTTTTCATACGTATCATAATACTGCTTATGTTCCACCAGAATGGAATTGCTGAGTATTTTAACCTCGTATTTCTGTTTGAGATAATTGATAATTTCTAAACGTGGAATATTGTTTAGGATTTCTATGACATATGTATTCCTGATTGGTATAGATATATCACCATCGTCTATTGGAGGATTTTCCAAACTGAAGAAAGTTCCATTTCCTGAGATCATGAATAATTAATTGAATCTAAATAATGAACTTAAAGAACCCATTAAACTATTGTTGACAGGCACTTGCAGTGGAACTTTAGAAGCTAAATATAATAATACAAAATTACATGGGAATAAAAAAATCAGCTAGTTTGCAATCTATTAATCCTAAACATAGCAAGCCACATTAATGATACAGGGTATTTCTGTATTATATATTATTGTATTGATTTTTTATAGGTTGACAGGAGGTCGTGTTTTACGTTGAGGTGTGTTCGGAATTAAAATAGTTGATTTTTCCATTATTTTTCTAATAATCATTTTTAAATTCGCATCAAAATATATAATGTTGAAATATAAATATATAATACAGACATACCCTGTAATAAAGATCTTGAACTTACTGCATTGGAGTTGTTTATTTTGTATTCTATCTTCATGCTTTGGCTGCACTACAATATCAATAAATGAATAAATCACACACTATCATTTCAAAAAATTGATATAAAGTACGTAGACTAATTATTTTACTATATTTTTGAAACACTGAAAGAAAGTATAATTGTAAACATGTCCAAAAATACAATAATTCGCGTATTCTCACTACATATCAGATTTTTGCATATCATTGTATCGATAAGTACGAATTTAAAAGCAGCTATTATTCAGCATATTGATATGTAGCATTTGAAGATAAAAATATTGAGACTTGCACCGAAAGCTCAAGAATAAGTTCTTAGTGAAATTCAAACTGTTGATAGTGATTTGAATTTAAATTAAAACGAAGAAAATACAATGAGTGATAATGATATCTCCAAACTTTTTCACACACCTAACTCTTTTTTCGTAACACACCAATTTAGTTTTTCATCATCTTTGTACTTTGTGTTAAGACTCACTATATTATTAGACTAAAAATAATAAACTATTGAATTGAAATAAAAAAAATTGGGAATAAGCTATTTACGGATATTAATTAGTTCAATAAGAATAAAAAAATTCAATGAAAATATTAAATATTCAATAATTTTATTTGATTTTAAATTTACCGTTTAAGAATTTTTATCACAAATATTTTTTTTAAAATGAGGTATTTTTAGAAATTTTAAAACTCTTCCGCGACAAACCATCTTCGCCACAAAATTGAGTTTGAAATGAATAGCAATTATTTTCTGTATTTTACAGCAATAATTAGTAAATTATGAGCTCAATGCGCGTTGTATTGTGTGATGGGTTTGTGTGCGCACACAGACACGAGCAAGAGGCATGGCAATTTTATTAAGTAGTTTTTGTAATTTTTTTTGATTTAGAAGTTAATTAGATTTTTGAATGTGAATGGATTTAGATAGTTGTTAATGGTATCGATTTTCGGTTTTTATGTACTTCCGATCAAATATGGCTGCTTTTAATGAAGAAATTTATGAATCTGATAACTCAATGGAAATTGGAAATACTACCAACGAAACTGATGGTTCCTTTTTTATGATCCCAAGAGATCCTGATAACGTTAATGGTGTTTTTGGCCAACTAATATTAAATTTATTTGGTGGATGGATTTCCGTTGGTATTCGATGCAATAATTGTGATGTAGTAGCTACACAAAGAAAGGTTCCAGATAAAATGATTGAGAAGAGTTCAGCTACAAGATTGTTCAATATTACTGAAAGTACTGGAGGTGTTATGACTGGTATGATCCCTGAATATCGATCTCAAGTATGTCGTGCACAAATGGAAGCAGCTCGATTTAGATATAAACATGGATATGAAATGCCTTGTGACATAATATGTCGTTCTATTGCGGATATTAAGCAGCTTTCTACCCAATCAACTGAGATGCGACCATTAGGTTGTTCAATGATGGCATTATCTTATGGTATTGAAATGGACAAACTGTTATTATTCAAAACTGGCTCTACGGATGAAAATAAAATTATTATTCGTTATCTTGAATTTAAACAATAATAAATAAATAGTAATAATAATAACAATAATAATAATAATAATAATAGTATAAAGTGATGATTTCTTGGTAGCAGCTATTTACGGATATTAATTAGTTCAATAAGAATAAAAAAATTCAATGAAAATATTAAATATTCAATAATTTTATTTGAATTTAAACTTACCGTTTAAGAATTTTTATCACAAATATTTTTTTGTCACAAAAAAAACAATAAAGTGATAATTTAAGCCTTTTGCTGCAAATAATATATTCAATGAAAAAATTTTCGACTATAAGATAGTCCTTGTCAATCTCCTGGAATTTAGCAATGTTCTTCCCAAAAATACCTTTCAATCTTTCTTTTATTTCCTTTCTCTTATTTCTCATTGGTTAATAATAATAATAATAAAAATAAATAATCACTATGATTAGCTATTACTCGCTACTGCCCAAATGTAACTTTTAAGTCACTTCAAAGTTACAACACAGTTGATCAGTTTCCAATATTGATGATAGGAGAAAAAGAGAAATCTGAAGCTTGGTGAGAAAATACCGAGGGTAAACACAGTCTCAAGGTGAATAATATGAACAAATAAAAGAACAATCGCTATTAGGTGGAAATATTGGCATTGTGATACCAAGAAATGCGTGAAATTACACGATAGAAGTTTTAGTGTAAAAAGTGAAAAGGGAAAGATTTTTACCCAGAAGTTTTGAGTTGTATAAGGCTTTTAAAGAAGAGAAATGTACGGAATTACAAACAAACTGCACTTTACATTGAAATTTGAATAAATAAAGATTAAATCTATCATATTTACTTAATTCCTAACATTTACATTAACAATAAATACCCTGTTAGATCTATCTCACAATCAATAAGTCATATTTTGAGTTCTTTGGTTCAGTAAGTTATAAGAATATGAAGCTATAAGAAGTAATTTGGGCAGTCGAGAGTTCAGAGTAAGTGTATTAAATTAGCAACTAGAAGCATTAATAATTACATCGTTTGGTTTCAACATAGAAATTCACATCGGATATATTAGATGACACTGTATTCTGGCCTGGACAAATCTATTTGAGATTCAAATAAAAAAATTGAATAAAAAATTAACTGTTTTGTCTGACATGTCTGAATTTCTGCTCACCTGAATAGATAAAAGTGAATTCCGATTTAAACAAACTGTTTAAATTTGATTCAAAATGTTACAATTCAGTTGTAAATGAAAGCAGATGGATTAATATATCAAATTTTTGATTTATATAATTAGAGTCATTATGTAATGTGTTAGGGTTAATGTATATAAAATTTATTAAAAAGCCTTAATTTTCTATTTTTTCATGTTTTACAAAATATTTTATCGCCATCAGTCCCTGATTACATCTAAAATACATACCAGTCTTTTTTATAGTCAAGACTTTTACTCCTCCTTTGGAGCTAGTGATTCAGAATTTATTTCAAAAGCCAAAATTTGTGACTACTTAACCACGAACTTCTAGTATTGATTCATAAAATATAATCAAATGTAATGTTTATTTGATAACAACAATATTAAAACAAAAAGTTAATTTGTTTGAGTTTTCTCGAAAATAATAAGTAATGAATAAGTAAGGATTTCAACATATAATCACATATCTAACAATAATAATTAAATATAAGTTTTTTAAAACAACTAACATTGAAAATGGAAACAAAATTTATCACAAAATTCAAATTTTATTACAAATCTACGAACAATGCGATCGAAAGGTTTAATTTATTGATCAAAGAAAAATATACTAATTTAAAAAGGTTTAATTTTAGGGTTTTGTCAAATCACGTTTTGAAATAATAATTGAATTGGCTGGTAAATCTGTTATTTTGGATAAAATCGTGTATGATAAGTCAGAATTGAATAAACATTACGAAACCCAAGTTATTTTATGTTATAATACGGAAGAAGAGAATATCGTGGATAATTTTTCGATTTCAACAACTATTTCAATAACTACTACATATATCACTCGTGTAAAGATGCTTATTGCTCATGCGAATTTCGGATCTTGTTATAAATTTAGGTAAAAAACAATTTTATGACAGCTTGTGTATGCAAGGAGTTTTTTTAATTTGTTTCGATTTCTATTTTTACAATTAAGAACTTATCAGTTAACTTCAATGAAATATGAAATCAATATAAACAATTTTTTATTATAAAGTAGTTAAATATATTGATTTTAATGTCATTTTAATTAATTATTAATTTTTATTTACAGTAGTCTCTCGCTTAATTGCGCAAATTGAAACAGGCACTGCAGTGCGCAATTAACTAGGAGTGCGCAAATAAGAAAAAAATATGAAAAATATAAGCAAATTTAATTATTAACTATATAAACATATCTTTAATAAAAGTTTTATTATGAACATCAGAAAAAGTCATGAATTGTAGGCTGATATGCATTCTGCTGCTTTTCGCGTTTAATTTTCATAATTACTGACCGTATGTTTGATGAAAATTGTTCGTAGCTATTCATTAATTTATCATTTTCGTCTTTTAAAATTGCTTTAGCTTTTTGGCATTTTAATTGCTTGCCAATATCTATTAGAGATAAATGTATAAACTCAAAACCTAAGAAGTCTATACAATCGTCTATTTCAATAGTATAAGCTTCTTCTTCATCGCAATTGTTATCCATAGCAACCACATTATCGTTAGCTTTTTCAAGCGACAAACAATCTTCTATGTCTTCCTTGATTGCTTCAATATATATTAGAGAGTCTTCAGAGTCAAAATTGCTTATATCTTCTGAACTAATCATCTGATTCTAAGTTAGTATCCTCAGAGCATTCTTCAGAGTCAAGGGAACTGGATTTCTGAAATATTTCTGCTTTGTCGAAACAATTTTTTAGTGATGAAGGTTGAATCGATTTCCAAGCCAATTCAACATACTTAGCAGCGTCAAGAAGATGTGCAGGTTTCCCGTATTCAACTCCAGCTGCACCTCTCTTGCACAAAAGACTACTTTCTTTCAGACATTCTTTTGTATTTTCATCGAGACTGTAATATGACAATATGTCTGAAAGATATAGATATTTATATCGCTTTTTGAGAGCGGCAATAATCCCCATATCACAAGGTTGCTTCCAACTTGTGCAATTTGGAGGGAAGAAAACAACTTTTACAAGATTTCGCTTAAACGCCTCAAAATGTCCCGGAGCATTGTCTAATAATAAAAGCACAGGCAAACCAGTTTTTTGTTTAACTGCAGGATAAAATACTTCATTGAACCATTTCCAACATATAGAGACATCCATCCATGCATTTTTCTGACAAAAATAAGGTATAGGCCATGTTCTACCAACTATACAAGCTGGTCGTGCAGCTTTTCCAATCATATTACAGGGTATTTTATGAGATCCTGTTGCGTTAGAGCAAACAACTAAAGTATCTCTTTCTTTTGATTTTTTTTTCCTCTTGTAGTTTCTAAACTTTCTGTAGACATTAACAGGGAATATCTAGGTAGCAAGCGAAAGAAAAGTCCAGTTTCGTCCATATTATAAACAT
The DNA here is from genome assembly GCA_959609185.1 of Schmidtea polychroa. Taxonomy (NCBI): domain Eukaryota; kingdom Metazoa; phylum Platyhelminthes; order Tricladida; family Dugesiidae; genus Schmidtea; species Schmidtea polychroa. The sequence goes on along the minus strand of CAUHTR010007492.1, from coordinate 34,153 downwards.
TCTCGGGTCTGTAGATTTTAATAACTAAGTATAGATCCTCAAGTTGTTGAAGAAGAACATGATCGTCCTTGTCAACTTCAGCTCCTTCTCCAAAAAGATGCATTGATGTTAAGCCTCGACGACGACGAAAGTTTGCTAGCCATTGCCATGAAGCTTTAAAGTCTTCTTCTTTTATATTTAAGTTTTTCGCTATTTCTTTTGCTTTCATAATTGCTAACGATGGAGGCACTTCAATCTTCGAACGACGCAATGCACCTATCCAAATATAAAGCTCATTTTCTATTGCCTCAAATTTTCCAGAAGATGATCGAAACACGTTTTTCCTAGCTTCTTCAGTCATAAGTAAACTTCTTTTTTCTATTGCATTTCGATTATTCCAGAGAGATCGAATTGAATTTTCAGTAACATTATATTCTCTTGCAATCGCTCGTTTACTTGGCGCATCACGTTTTGTAAGCTTAGCTATTATTTCGATTCTCTGATCTTCTGATAATCTTTTTCCTTTGCCTTTGGGCATCAGGAAAAGAAGAATTTATAAATGACGACTAAACTTTAAATTTTTATTATGAATGTTTTTTACAGAGAATTGAATGATTAATCGTTAAAACTAACAATTTTTCTGTTTAAAATAAGATTTATCATTTACTGTTAATGACTATTAATATTTTTTCTGAAAAAGATCAAAGTAACCTCTGATTATTGCAAAAATGTATAAAGCTATTTATCTATTTATCCTGATATATCGTTTCCTCAAAATATTAATGATAAAAACTAGTTTTAAACTATTCACAGAAAAAATTAGTGTTACAGTTTTTGATAGAATTACACTTTAAACAAAAAACTCAGTAAAAATTGAAACACAAATATTTTGAGCCTAAATGCGCAATTAACCGGGATGCGCAATTAAGCGGGAGACTACTGTATTAAATATAGAAATTTTACCGATTCACTTACTTTTCAAATGAATAAATTTTCAATAACTTTTTTTCAATCGATTTAATGATTTATCGTTTTTATTGTAAAAAATTATAATTAAAGTTCACAATGCGACAATTAGAATAGCATAATTGTTCCAACTCACGTTAAACAAATAAATTGTTCTCGTAATTATAAAAAAACAAATTTCATACACAAGGATATAATACAATTATATCTTACGCATTAATTTGTTCACGCTTTATTTTATGTTTGCCGATGTCAGAATTTTCAGAATTTTCAATGCATTTGAAATGTTGTGAAATAGTTTTAAATGAATAAATATAATTAATATTTAGTGAATATTTCAATTTTCACCTCTGATTTCTTTTCAATTGGCATTGTATTAATAAGAAAATTGACTATGAATCAGTAAATATATCGATGTTTTTTGATATTCACGATTTTTTAAATTAATATGTAATGAATATAATCAATATATTATTACTATTCAATAAATATTTAATGGATATTAGATAAATATAATAAAATATAATTAATATATAATTAATTAATACAATGAATTGATTGTTGGAGGGTATTTTACATGATTTAGCAAAAAATTTGCAAGTCAAAAAAGATTGGGAACCACTGATAGAGAATAAGGAACATTTATATAAAGTTATTCAATGAAATATTTAATTATGCAAATTAATTAATACAGCATTACCATTTTATAAACCTTACCACACATCGATACGTAATTGCATGTCTCATCCTAAATAATTAATTATTACGTTATTGGTAATCATTCACAAATTTGGATAAATCATACACGGGCGATTGATCTGGGACTATGAAATGAATTTACATTAGAGATGGCCATCTATCCAGTTATAATATTTCCAAAGCCATCAAAGAATGTGTATATATATATATATATATGTGTGTGTGTGTGTTGGTAATTTTAACTTGTGAGTGTGCCTTGATGTGTGCGTCGTGTGTGTACTGTTTTCGACCTTGGTTTTATTTGTTATATTTGAATTTAGTTGGAATTAGTTTTTTGAACTAATTTTGATTAATTGATATCTTTGTTTTAAATTATCTTTTAAATTTTTCTCGTATTTTCAAATTTATTTGAATTTAAAATTAAACTAAAAACGACCGACGAAAATGAAATGAAATATGAAAATATGGGAAATGATTGGAAACGTGAAAGCTTAGATTTTGAAAGTTATTCAAAGAGTGACAATCGAAGAGAGGCAATATCTTGCTTTCAAAATAATCCAACTGACAGAAAATTTGTCGGTAACAGAAAAAATTAACAGTCACAAGGATTCTGATAAATTTGCCAAAGAAATTTAAAGAGGGAAATGTTGCTGAAAGAAGTTATCCCACAGTTCAATCCACTGAATTTAAAAATAATGTTTTATTACTCATGTTTTCGGTAAAATATTAAACTTTAAAGAAATTCATAAAATTATTATTTTAATAATTTAAAGAAATCGTTAATGACAATCGATAATAATAATATTTAAATTAACAAAGATAAAAATGTTTAACAGTATTTATTTTCATAATTTCTCATTTGTTATTTTTGTATCTTTTAAACTTTAAAGAAATAAATTATTAATATTACGTAGTGAGGATAAACTTGTGAATGTTAGGGGGGAAATATTTTGAGTTACAATGAGAAATATTTATTAGGGAAAATAACTCATTTCTATAAATTGTATAGTTTCGTTATCAAGTGAGTGTGATCAATCGCCCTGAGCTCGATACAATATGTTAAAAATACAAAAGAAACTTACCGATGTTTGCTCGATATTGTAGCAATTCTAAAATTAACGGAATTAAAAAGGATTCAATGCAAATAGATCTTAGACTATAAAATTCTATTCATTGGTATTAAAATACATGTGAGTCGTGTGTAATACTATATTGTCTTCATATTAGGGGCGATTTAATTGTTATTTTTATGGGGCGGTGATGAAAACATACGTATGTTATAACTAATATAATTCGCAAAGCGATGAGATTGAATTTCATTATAAAGAGATAAACAATTGATCAAATTCATATTACGAACCGCATTAAAAGTCTCAATTGATAACAGCTTCCAATGATTAAAAAAACACTCATTATGTGACATGAATATGTATTATATTGTTGATTGCTGTGTTAAAATTATAAAAAGTTTTATAGTGCTAAGCCGAATTATAATTGTTTTAGTGATGAAGCTGAGCAATTGCATATGTTGATATTAGTATGATGTTTGTATCTTTACACAATACAGTAAAATATGTGCAAAGATTGATTAATATTAAATTATTCTTTAAATTGCACTTTTAATAGACAATAGCAAAATCTGTTTCTTTCATAAAGTAATTTGTAAGGTTGAATATTTATGTAAAATTAGATGGCACATTTACACAAAGATAATGGCAATTATATTAAGAAGGGGAGAGTCGAATGATAAATTATGATAATGATAAATATTAATAATAATAATAATAATAATAATAATAATAATAATAATAATAATAATAATAATAATAATAATAATAATAATAATAATAATAATAATAATTAATAATAATACTAATAAATAATAATAATAAAAGAAAAAAAAATATTATAGTAATAATAATATTTAAGTGATAAAATAATAATAGAAAAAAAATAATATTAAGAAATAATAATAAAATAATAATATTAATAATAAATAAATGATAAAAAAATTAAAGAAAAAATTAAAGGTAATAAGAAATAATAATAATTAATAAAAATAATAATAATAATAATAATAATAATAATAATAATAATAATAAATAATAATAATAATAAATAATAATAATAAAATAATAATAATAATAAAATAATAATAATAAAATAATAATAATAATAATAATAATAATAATAATAATAATAAAATAATAATAATATAATAATAATAATAATAAAATAATAATAATAATAATAATAATAATAATAATAATAAAATAATAATAATAATAAAATAATAATAATAATAATAATAATAATAATAAAATAATAATAATAAAATAATAATAATAATAAAATAATAATAATAATAATAATAATAAAATAATAATAATATAATAATAATAATAATAAAATAATAATAATAATAATAATAATAATAATAATAATAATAATAATAATAATAATAATAATAATAATAATAAATAATAATAATAATAAAATAATAATAATAAAATAATAATAATAATAAAATAATAATAATAATAAAATAATAATAATAATAAAATAATAATAATAATAAAATAATAATAATAAAATAATAATAATAATAATAATAATAATAATAATAATAATAATAATAATAATAATAATAATAATAATAATAATAATAATAATAATAATAATAATAATAATAATAATAATAATAATAATAATAATAATAATAATAATAATAATAATAATAATAATAATAATAATAATAATAATAATAATAATAATAATAATAATAGTAAACCAGACATGAAGATTTTTAAATATTTGAAAATATATGTTCTTTAATTCCATATTCAAAATGTTTTATAATATTGCTGGCTTAGTAATTGGTATGAATTTGTTATGTGAAAAGCAAAATTTGTGGTAATAATGCTCCAAGAGCTGTTTTTCCATCTATTATCGGAAAATCTCACCATCAAGGTGTTATGATTGGAATGGGCTAGAAAGATAGATATGTAGGCGATGAAGCTCAATCCAAAAGAGATATTTTGACGAACATGACATTGTTACTAACTGGGATGATATGAGAAAGATCTGGCATCTTACATTTTACAATGAATTCAGAATTGCGCCAGAAAAGCATTCAATTCTTCTTACCGAAACGTTACTTATTCCAAAAACTAACGACTCAAATCATGTTTGAAACATTCAATATTCCTGCTATGTATGATGCCATGCTTCAAGAAGAACTACCGGTATTGTTTAAGATTCCAGAGATGATGTACCACATATAATGTCAATTTATGAAGGTTATGCGTTGCATCATGCAGTTTGCAGTATGGATTTGATTGGAAGAGATTTGACAGATTATTTGATGAAAATTAAACAGAAATGTTTTTGTAAAGAAATACAATTTGAAACTTTCGATAAGTTGTTTTTGAAGCAAGTATAATTCAAAGGTCATTCAAGATTGATTGAAAGTTTATAGGTCGAATGGATGACATTGGAGGTCAAAATGAAATAGACTAGTTCATGATTGAAGAAAGAAAAGACAAAAACCTCAAATTGTTTCTCAAAATTAACGTAAAGGAAAGAAATTACAAGACAAAGAGACATTTAATATCAAGTTCAAAATGTCAGACATAAATCAATTTCCCAACTGCGGATAAAATTTTTGCACCATTGAATTGCTTTTATTTTCAATCTTATTTTCCTTCAAGATAAAGATTAGCGTTTTATTTCGTCAATGGATGGAATTAGCTTTTGGAACTTTTTTTGTTTCTATCAGAACCAAAGTCAGAACGATTTCGGCGTTAGATTGGGACATGAAAAAGTTCAGAGAAATCGTGGAGATATATATCAATGAGTCAGTTACTTTCAGTTAAAAATGTTTCGAAAAAATTTAGCTGAACTGCTTAAATTCGTAAATATTGCTGTGGTTGGTTGTTTGTGGTTTACCAAATCAATAACTACTATCTGACTCCGAACGAATTGCAAACAATATAACAACAAATGGTTATAAATGGTTGGTTTTTTATTAAATACGGTTTCGATTTCACTTCTTTCTTTCCTGAATATTCCATTGGACACATTCCTAGTTCTCGCATTATATTTGAAATATTTCAAAATATACCATTTTTATGGTTGTTTTTTTCATTTTTCTGTTTCTCTTTTGACTATTTTGTTTTTTTATTAAATATGGTTCGATTTCACTTCTTTCTTTACAGAATATTCCATTGAAATCTTTCAAAATATAACATTTTTTCGTTGTTTTTTCATTTTTCTGTTTCTCTTTTGACTATTTTGTTTTTTTATTAAATACGGTTCGATTGCACTTCTTCTCTTTTCTAATTCTCAATATTTCGTCTTCCAAAATTCCTCTCTAATTCTGCTTCTCCAAATAAATTTACTTTATCTTTTCCAATTAGTCTTTCTTTTATTACTCGCCATTTCCTGACACTTCTAGATCTTTCTTTCCTGAATATTCCATTGGAAACATTCCTAATTCTCTCATTATATTTGAAATCTTTCAAAATATACCAATTTTTTCGTTGTTTTTTCATTTTTCTGTTTCTCTTTTGACTATTTTGTTCTTTAATTAAATATGGTTCGATTTCACTTCTTTCTTTCCAGAATATTCCATTGGACACATTCCTAATTCTCGCATTATATTTGAAATCTTTCAAAATAACATTTTTTTCGTTGTTTTTTCATTTTTCTGTTTCTCTTTTGTTTTTTTATTAAATACGCTTCGATTTCACTTCTTTCTTTCCAGAATATTCCATTGGACACATTCCTAATTCTCGCATTATCTCTGACATCTGTCAAAATATATTTTTTTCCGTTTCTTTTTCTTCATTTTCATTTGCACTTATTAATTATAAACGACCTTGTCACGTTCCAATATTCGATTTCTTTGATTTTTACAATATCTTTTTCGTTTTCCAATTTCTTCGCTTCAATATATATTCCAGAAATGTCTTAATGTTTGATTGTATTGAATGCTAATTGAAGAGTCCTTATATCAGTATTGGTGTCGAGGAATAATGGAGAAAGATACGATTTTGATGGTTTTCGGTAAGATATTTGGATTTGTGTTAAGCAAAAATGTGTAGGGTCATTTAAATAACGTTGAGGATGTTAAAATATCGATGCAGTGTGTCAGGGGGGGAAGAAATTATCTCAAAAATCTCCCAAAAAAGATCTCGTATTCCATAAAATCCGTGAAGAAAATACTTAAAATGAAAAAATTCTATCTGAATAGCTTTTATATTTCTTTTAATTTGCATTTTCAAAATTCATCCAATGAAATTAATTTAAAATATAAAATAATGTTTATATTGAGATAAATAAATAAAATTGGTAAAAAAACATTTGAAATGGAGTCCCAAATAAAATATTAATTATTAACCAGCAAAATAAATCCTCATTTGCAATAATTTTTTGATTTTCCTGGGTATTTCCCCGTTGCCATGGTATTCATTATTATGATAGCCTGTTTTCTAGATTTTAATTCGAATAATTAATTATTTATTCATTTTCGATAATTTTGCTTTATTTTACACTTCTGTATAGTTCAGTTCCCGCTCGGTTCCAATTTTGTTCCCGATCACATTTTCCGTTGATTTTCTATTGTAATTTTGTTTTATTTAGTGTTTTGTTATCCTAATTTCCATAAAACGAGCAAAATATCTTCTAAATAGGGAATTATGATGAAAAGTCAATAAAAATGTTCCAATCGGACTTATTGTTATAAAATGGAAAATATTAACAACAAAATGAAAGTCAGCATTTAAATTGAATTATTATAAATATTTGTTAATTGAAAATGAATTTAATTGAATTTTTATTAATATTTCTCCTTGATTTACACTGATAAATGTAAGGGGGGTAAGTTACCTCCATTGCTTATTTACTCATTTATATTCACTAATTAATATCCCAAATGATTCAAATTCAATTATTAACCACCCCAAACTTCCCGCTCTCTCTCCTCAATATAAAATATTAATCAATATATATTAACAAATTCCCAAAATCCCTCCAAATATCAATAATAACATTAACCTTATTAAACCCATTAGAAATGCATTTGTATGCAGCTTGTGCTTGGGTATTGCTGAAATAAATATAAATCAATGTCAATCCTTCGGATTCCTGGGAAAGATAACCGACATATAATGGATTCGGATAACTTTGACACACTAATGCAATGTTTTCAATACGATGATGAAAGGTTTTCTTTAAAGAAAAATAAGAAAACAATAAATTTGACAACAACTGTCAAAGTAAGCATTTCATTACTTTTGTGCTGCCATGATTTCCGGAAATTTCTTTAAAAATAATGTTACCGGAATCAACTTCTAAAATTCCCAATTTCCCATCGTTGGCAGTTTTTATTTCACGAAATATTTCATCATTAATGCAAGTGCTACTACTTTCGAAACTATTTTTCTTTCGTGCAATGTCAATGCATTTTCTATTGAAGTTTTATTCAATGTTTAATATAATCAAAATGGCTTCCATTACCTGATTAGACTTTTTCGTTGATCCTGGTTAATTAATTTGTATTCTTTGATTACTTGAAATTTGCATATAAATTTTACACTAAAAAAAACCATTGATAAGATGAAAAAATATATATCTGATATATTTCTATTAATCGAAATTTTGAACAGTTTCAAAGTTCATTAATATAATATTGAATTAAAAAAACAAGCTAATTAAAACTATTAATATATATTACAATTCAGTTTTAAAGTTTGCTAAAATGCTTCTTAAAGAATAAGTGCTGTGAAAATTATTTCTTTTTATTTTTAAACATATTTTAATATTCAACAATATTTTATAAATGATTTTGCTATAAATTTTACCGGTATTGCTTTAAAATGTTTTAACCGTTATTCGTTTTATAAAACTTTTAGCGGATTTTGACTCTGATTCCTAAAACTAACTTTTATGCAGTCTACTTGTTTATTTTTGCAGAAAACTGCAATTTTTATTTTCATAATTTATAAAAACAATCTCAACACTTTATTTTAACATGTGAAATACCGATGAAAATTTTCACCTGTGAGGTGACAGGTCCAGATTTGCTACCACTTGTTATTCTAAGTTTATATTCTAAGTGTATATCCTAATCCAATTATAAATTCAGTTTATATCACAGTTATACAGTAATTTTTTGAGATTTTACCAAACTAATGATTAGCGTGCACAAAAATAGTAGGTGGCATTCAAAAAATTTTTAATTATGCTAAAGATATTTAATACAAAATTTGACTAATTTTATAGTTGAAGTATAATAAAATTAAGAAATACAATGATAAAAATGTTCATTTTGTGTAACTTCTAAAAACCTAACTTTTAGATATACTTTCAATTTTCTGTAAAACGTAACCCCGGAATTTTAACAAACCAGGCCCTTCTCTCAATATTTGTGGACAAAACTATTATTGGATTTCTATTACCTAATAAATAATTGACGATACTTTGCGCCTTCATTTTTAATTTTATATTGTCAGTTAATTAATTTTCAAAAATAAATTAGTAAATAAAGCAAATAACATTTTCAATTTTTTCATTCATTTTCATATAATTAAACAATAAATTCAAACAAAACACAAATTTTCGGTGCAGCCTTAATAAATTGATATTTGACATGAATATTTGTGTCGGTTTCAAATTATTGATTTATTATTATATGAACATGAAGAGAAATGAAATTGAAAGTTTTTGATCAATGGTGAATATCATTTAAATTTGTTTAACTTTTAAATTATAAATGATTTAAATAATAAATAAAAGAAACATTAAAACAAAATAGATTCTTATTTCCACATCTACAAAACCAAAAAGTATTAAAACAAAATATAGATGCCTGAGATTGTTTCTATATCTATCCAGTATCTCTACACCAAAAAAATGATGAAGTCGTCAACCATTCACAGTAATGGGCAGCGTAAATAGCTAAAATCAACCATATAAACAAAAACTTTTGATTTATATTTCGAATATCTTTTTATGAATTTCTAATATCATTGTTTGAGTAGATTCTACTGTTTTTTGCATGTATGCCTGATTGCGATAAATCTCCACCATTGACAACGTATTGTCATTGACTTTAGACTGGTCGTTCTTAAGCTCCCTTATCCGCCTGATGGCTTGCAACAGTCGCCTTTCGTGTTTCAAAGCTCTTTGTTTCCAGCCAAGCATTTTGTACTTGTGTACCAGCCAGCCTTCTTTGACAACATTTGCTGCCGCATGTTTCAGTTGTTTACTTAACTCGACACTAATAACAAAATTATGGACATACATTTCTGCGCGTGACAATTCAAGCTTCCTCGCCAAAACTGCAACAACGAGGGCCGTACACCCTACGCCAAATATTCCTAAAATATTACTGGATTAATGTTATTAAATATGATAAATATACCAGTCATAACCGAAATAGCTTTTCCACAAGTAGATTGAGGGACCATATCGCCGTATCCAACTGTCAAAAATGTTATTGCAATAATCCACATGCTATCGAAAAAATCTAGGAGGTTATCTCCTTGATAAGATTCACATGCTCTAATGGCCCAACTGGCCCAAAGAAAAAGGAAGGTTATCATTGCAGTTAGAACATATTCGGCATACAAGCTCATCAAAGACTTAAAAATGAATGAAAAATTGAAAGATATTCGATTAAGTGCTCCTAAACTCTGAGCAGATGCGTCTTGATAAAGTTGACTGTGAAGCATTAAAACACGACAAACCATAAAAAACCTTAAAAACATTGGAAGTGATAAAAGAACATCAATTGGAACAATACTTAGAATGATGTTATCATTGGATGCTTTTTTCAGTAGATTCACTATTTTTAAATTATGACTGCCAGGAAAAGGGTGAATAAGGCAAATGAGTAACTCTAGACCGATCACCAAAATCCTTGACAAAGACATCGCAAGTCGCCAATCTTCCATTCCATTGTCTATCATGAACAGTTGAATATTTATCGTATGGTACCAAATTAAAAAGACCAGCAATATCAAAGTGGTGATACTAATAGAACATTTTAGAATTAACGCCGAAAATATATTTGATTTCTGATTTCCTTTCATTAGAAAGATGGACAGTTCAATGTAAGTAATCATCAACAGGATCCCAAACATTGCGAATATCAAACACAAATCGCTGACATTTTTCCTTTTCTTGAACAACAGTTTCCGCTTTGCCAGTCTTGCGCCAACATTTTTCATCATAGATATTTTCTCGGCCGGATCCGATTTAAATAGCGAACGTCGGGGTCTCATTGGACTTTGATTAGTAGACGTTTGCATGTCGAATGTCTAAAAGTCTAATTTCACAAGGGTTAGTGTAGAAATTTGATAATAAAATGCTAAATGTTTAATCTTAAAAATGATTTCTTCAGAAATGTCTTTTATTTACAAACAAAATCAAATTTGAAAAATTACAGATTATTAATTGACTAATTCACTGCACGACCATTTTTAGATTTAGACCAAAATCTAGTCGTAACATGTTGCTATGTATCAATCTCGTTCCGCATGATCATGTGAATCAAAAAGTACATTAAAAGTAATGCTTGGTTAAATAATGAATTCAAATCACATTTGGATACGTAATATAAATCACGCTCATGCGAAAGCTTTTGTGATTGTTGTGGTAGAAAGTCTGAAGACTTGTGGTTTAAAATTTTATTATCTAAAAAATGGTATTTAATTATCAATATACATTTCTTAGCTGAAATTGTAATTTGAAAATTTAGGCATAGCAGCGAAATTAAAATCTGAAAAAATTTGTTTGAAATTATGTTAGGAAATATTATTTTTACCATGGACTTATTTACACCAAACACCACTGAGAACCATTTCCTATAATATAACAAAAAAATCAATAATCTTGCATTATAGAAACATACATACTTACTGTGATTTCACGTTGATGTTCTCGTTTAGAGTGCAGTCAGATACATCTTATACTATAGAAATCTGAAAAATGGAAGAAAAAGTTAAAACTGCACACAAACACAAGACATACTAACAAACACATACAAACTTTTGATTCATCGAAATGCACCGCTGAGATACATTTCTATAATAATTCTATTTTAGACAATTTTTAGATAAAAAAAGATCGCTGAAAATTTTTAAAAATATATTTTTAATGAAATTTCAAGAGCAGATGAATTTTGTTCAATGTCTTTTCAATCCAGATTTGCTTTCCTGAAAGAAGCTCCTCATATTGAGCTCAGAAAAAAAAATTACAAAAATTATTTTATTTTTATTATTCGACGATTTTTCCCAAAATGTTTTAGAAAAGTACATATTTTGGTAATTCATTTATTTAATTATAATTAAAAACATATCTAACTCACATTTTTTCGAAAATAATCCAAAATACTTGTCATAAAATATCAAAAATCTCTGAAAATTAATTAAAAATAATTTATAATTATAATGTTGAGTAAAAGTAAAATTTAAGAACTTGAATAATGATCTCATATCTATATGGATCAAAATTCAAGACTTAAACTTTACTTAAAATTAAATATCTTACCTGAAAGCCATTTCTAAAATGGCTAAAATAAATTTTTTAACAAACATTCATTATTGTAAGCATTTCAGTAAATGATAAATGTAAATTGATGAAGATGATTCACAGTAAATTGGTGAGAGAAATTGTTCTACACGCCAACCACCACTATAGAGAATGTATCTCAGTGGTGTTTGGTGTACACAATGAATAACGAAATTGAATGCAATTCTATTAAACCTAACAATTGTAAAGAAAATTAACCAGAATGTAATTAACTCAAAAGTATGCTTATTTTTCAAGATTGTGGTTGTGAATAAAACAATGTATTTGGCATTTATCTCGTGATTCTAATTGCATGTCACAAACATCAAGTAGTGCTTATATTTTTCCGCTTATATGGCCAACAAGTCGATCGAGGAGCTATTTTTGATCGATCTCAAAGTATTTGAAAGTCATGCCATTTTTACAGTAAAAACATAACATTAGAAAAACTTCAGATTTTTTTTAATTCTAAAAAAATTTATGTTTAAACCTAAATTCGATATTTATAATTTGAAAATAATTGAAAATTTAACAGAATTTCCGCTATATTTGAATCCCGTTAGTTTTTATTTATTTCTGTTTCTGCCGCATATGGAAACGAAGTTGAAAAATAATTATTACTGGCATTTAGTTTAAATTTTAATCTAAGTAGACTGTGCGGAAAAATATAACACATTTGAATTTGTTAGCTATTTCCATACGGTTTAAATTGCCACTGATAGTAAGTCGGCCATTAAGTGTTAATCAGTAGTAAAATTAATTCTATAGTTATTTTAAACAGCTTTTATTATGACTACAGTAATGAAAGTGAAAACTTATCATTTTAATGAAAAATTGGAGCTTGCTTATTTCTTTTATAATGATGGGGAAAAATGTTGTGTCTAATATGCAAAAAAGTGTTTGGAATAAATTTGGAACGGCATTTCATCTCGCTTCATGGTAAACATCAAACAGATTACCCGATTAATACTGCTATTAGAAAACATGTTATTTTACGATCAAATGCGTAACTCTCGCTTCATTTAAAGCGAGTCATATTATAGCAAAAAAAATGTAAGTCCTTCTCCGATGGTCAGGTTTTGAAATATCAGACACTCTTTTTGATGATTTTAAGAATAAAAATGAAATTAAAATTCCTATTACTTGTAATGCGCCAAGTTACGCGATCTGCTGAATGAAATTTAAATTTTTCTTTAACAAAAAGATTATGAATACCAGCAGTTGCAGGATGAAAATTGGCTATCTGATTTAGCTTTCCTATTTGACACATTTTACAACCATATTAAGTACCGTAAAATCGCGTGTATAAGTCCGCGGTTTATACAAATAAAAATGTACAATTAATTTCAAAAAAGTGAATATGCGGCTTATACACAAATGCGGCTTATCTAAATATAAAAATGGATTTTTGAAAAACTTGTCAAAATTAAACAATTTAATAATATATCATTAAACCAATATATTTTTTTTATTCAAAACCATCCAATTCTTCACAATAATCGGTATTGCTAGATTCTGTAATTATTTCATCGGACATTTCTACTTCCTTTGATTCAGTAATTCCATGTTATGTGTTACGAATAATACGAGATCGATTAAACCCTCCCACTATGCAATTCGAAGTTACTTCATCCCATGATTCTTTAATCCAATTATAAATTTCGGAATAAGAAACTCGCTTTATTGCTCCCTTGTTAGTCAATGAGTGCGTACCGGTTGACTTCCAATTTATCCATTTTTCACACAGTTTGGATTTAAAAGATCGATTAACAGATATATCAAGTGGCTGTTAAATTTAATTCAATCATCCAGGTTTTACAGCTATCCTTGAACATGAGTTGATAGTTTTTTTAACATCTTCTGTCAAAGGAGCAGGTGCTGAATCTAGAATAAGTAATGAAGGCGAAGGAAAAAATGAATCTGGTCGGTTTTTCCAAACTTCAGCAATCCATTCTTTCATTAATTCACCATTCCCCACCCCTTGGGATTCACTTTTACTATTACACCTGCTGGAAATACCTCTTTTTTAATAAAAGTTTTTCTTTTAAAAATATCATATTGTGGAAGTTTTCTGCCATCAGCAGTTACACACAGAATAACTGTAAAATTTGTTTTCTCATTTCCAGTTGTAACGATTCTTATATTTTTTGAATCTTTTTCATTCATAGTTTGATTACTTGGCATGTCAAAACTAACTGGAACCTCGTCCATATTCCCCAAGTGCATTGTCTTATTTTCTTCGCAATATTTTAAAATTAAATTAAACTTTATTTTAACTTTAAATTTAAAATTGTAGGGGGAAAATAAGACGTTATGTGACATGATCAGTATTGTTAATGCATTTAAAAATGAATCTGCGATTGATAACATTTTAAGTTCTTTCTGTAAATCAATTATTTTATTTTATAACTTTATTTATTTGCTTGTTCTTTATTTTTACTTGGTAGATCAGTATTTATTTTATAATGCCAAAGTTTATCGCAAGTTAAAACAAGTTGGCCATCCCTTGTATACACTAAATTTGAATCATTAAGATACATCAAGATGTATGTCTGAATTTCATTAATATTTTTTATCTGAAATATATAATTTTATATGTGAATATTTTTAAGTTTTAAAGTGTTCATTTAGATATTGTATACGCTTGGGATTATTTCTCTTTACTGATAAGTTATTTAAATTAATAATTAAAAATTTTCAAGTTAAATTTAAACGTTTCCTAAATAATTTTCTTTCCAACAATTTCCTCTCAACTTCTCCCGTAAATATATGATGATCACTTATTCTTCTTTCTTGTGAGATTGAAAAGTTTGTATCATTGACAAGACATATCTCATGGTTAGACTATTTAATGAACTTGTGGAAGACCATTTAACTTACCAGTTTGTCACCACGAGGCCTGATTAAATCTACAATATCCTTTTCTATATGAATTTTCTAATTAAGTCCTGGAATTTAAATATAAAAGAAATATTATAAGAGGATTTGTATATATATCTTGGACATTACTGTCTATTTGTTGTAAATTTATTAATATCAATTAGCTACATAACAGCGGATATTTTAAGTCTTTTTTTATAACGAATGGTGTGTGAAACTGTTAATAAGTGTGTGATATATTTTTACCTGGCGTTGATCCGCTTGATTTTACTGAGAATATTCCTATGATTAATACGAAAAGGAATATAATAGACATGATTGATGCTCAAGAATGCTAAATCTGATAAAATAAAAGAAAGTGATTTCTCTGCTAATGTTGATTTTATTATCTTACCATTTTTGAAGGTTTTAAAAATTTTTGAAAAGCTATTTAAAAAATATTGGAAGTGTCAATGTTAACAATTTTTTTTAAAGTAATCTCGTATATCATTTTACTTGTGATGGGTGTAATGCCATAAACATAGGAGAGACTACTCATTATATTGGTATACAAGTTCCAGAGCATTCATGATTGAGTGGAATTAGTAATATTATTGAGCATAATGAGACATACAAGTTAAATATAGTCATTTTCAATTTTACAGTGTTATCTAAGTGTTTCAAAAAAACTGTTGGAAACGTATTACCTGTAAGGGCTTGATGATAAAATAATTCAACTCAAAATCAATATTCAAAATTCATTAACCAAGTGTATTTTAAAAGTGTTTAATTAATTTTATTAGGATTAATAAATTTTAATGAATTTTGTACCTATAATTATGTAATTACAAATGAGCTTATAAGTATAATCGTTTAATTGAAGTTGTTTATTACCTGATTATGAGAGATGAGTTGTCGAAATATATTACAAAAATAAATTTTGAAAAATGCTGTTCCTTTATTTATATGAATAAATGACCATTTTTATTTAATTTGAAGAGTTAAATATGAAATGAAGAGAAGGAAAACAGTGATTATATATAAAAAAAATTGGAAAATCTGAGATAAATGTTGGGATCTTATTGATTTTCTAGAAATGAAATTATTAATGGAATGATTTCATAGAAATCAATTAAAGTGAAGTATTCCAAAAATAAATATCATTCCCGAGGATTGTATTGCAAAACAGATGTTTAATAATTGCTCTGCAAATAATACAATCAACGCCGAGTATGTACTTCTGTTTTTGGTTTCTGACATTGGAATTTTTTAATTTTAATTGTTTATCTTTTATTTTCTAGATATTGATCCCATCGCCAGAAGGAAAAACCGAAGAAAAAATTTTGCTAAATAGAAAAGACGCCTAAGGGAACTAATGGCTCTTGTCAAACAGTTAGATATTAGTATCGTTTTACTTTTAATAATTTCTTTATTCGTCTGTTACAATTTTTAAACATTCCAGACCTAGATATTCTGGAACTAGGATAAGCTTCTACGCATTAGTATAATTTGAGATAACAACAACATTTACCCATGTAATAAGTGAAGCTGTCATTTAAACACACACACACATATATATCAAACGTTAGTTTTGTGCGAAATTTTTAATGAACAGACATTATAAATCATTTAATAGAACATTTTTTAACCAATATTGAAATAAAAATATCATATAATCGATTAAAATTAAAAGGTATGGTAAAATCACAAACATCACAAACAGACTCAGATCTGATAAATCCTATGCACCTGTTAGCAGGGAATAATAACATCTATAATATAGGTAGGTGTGGAAACAAATTGTATGATTCATCATTTATTTTATTTTTTTTTCAATTTATGTATTTTTAGAAACCATTTGGGAAATGGAGGTTAAGTAAGAGAAAAAATATATTTTAAGACCTAAATTTTGATTTTATTATTCAAGCTTTTGAATATTATTTTTATAGAACATTTATATTAGGTTTTATTTTTAAATACTATTTTCAGCATTTTTATTAATTTATGCATTAAATTTTGAATTTATTTCGATTTAAAGTAAGTTAAATATATTTATTATATAATGTCGATTAATTTATTAAAAAAAAATTATAATAATCTTCAAAAATTTCTTTTTTTTAATATATTTTCATCAACAAAATTTTAAATTTTTTTCTGTATTCTTCGAAAATTCTTTATTTGCCGCAACCTCTTATAATACTATTTTTTAACATAATTTTAAAAAATTTAAGATATAAGACATTTTCCCAAACATTTGATGCAACTGTAGAAGCTTCTGGATCAATTATTTCAGAAATATCTGAAATAAGATAAAATTTTTAATTAATTGTGACCTTATGAATAAATCTTACATTACTTACCACATTAATTACCACCATTTTGTTTCAATAAATCTTTTAAAAATAAATATTTAAAATGTAATTAATGCAAAAAAGTTTACATGCATTTATTTACTATGTATTGTATTTGTGTGTTAATGTTTGATTTTCTACCACTTTCTCAATTTCTATTATAAATGTTATTAATTATGAAAAATTTTAAAATCAATATACAGTTATGTTTGTGTGTTTCTATAATACAGGAGTGGCCAACCGGCGGCCCGCGGGTCATCAATTGGCGGCCCGCATGCTTTAGTATTTTGAAAATATAATAAAAACTTTTTAAAATACGATATAATACAAAAAATACATTTAATGTTAGTATAGAAGAGCTCTCATCTGGCAAACAAGCTCAGGTTTCTCACTGAAAGACATTTGCCCTGAATAGTTAAAACGTAATGTTTTTGTGCAAGAATGTTTTTTGAATGTAAAGTTTTAAATATCTCTTTCTTTTCTTTTTTTCAGTTGGTAGCTTTACGAACTGTAGTAAAAAATGTAATAATGGGCCGCCGGTAAATATTGAACAAAATTTATTGTTTATTTCATATTTTTATCTATTTTAACCTATTAGTTTTGTATGCTACATTTTCAAAATTTGCCCGATTCATTATGCTTTATAATCAGGGCTATCAAGTATAAATAGTGCCAGTTTATCCTGTACCTAAGAAGCATAATTTATTTAACATGCACGCAAATGCTTTATTGTTTTTTTAGCGGTTGTCTCAGACCCCACTACGGGCTATTACTGCGCTTCTCCTGTTCCTTAGTTGGAATTAGCACAGAAGCATTAGTTAAAAATTTACGCCTTACAAACCTGCGGCCCGCCGCATTATTCAAAAATATTGTAATGGCCCTTTTACCAAAAAGGTTGGCCACCCCTGCTATAATATAACTTTATTGATTTCTTTTATACAGGTGTTAATATTTTGTACGTTACATTTTATTTCAATTTCTCCCCTACCATCTGCTACTTATTCGTTTATTTTTACTTAGCTTAATTTTTAATGATACAGTAATTAATTTTAGAGCAGTAATGCCTTTTGCTGTCATTTTATTAAATTAATTAATTTAAACGTAATTTTAAAAACAATGTTTTAAAATTTAATATATTTTTTGTAACATTTAGCTATTTTTGAGGATTTTGCTATAAAGATTTAATTTTATAGATACAAATGACTCGCGTAAAATTTTTTTATAAAATAAAGTTTTCAAATTTATGAAACGGTAACAAGTTAATAGGCCCTTCAACATGTTTGAAATGCCACTACCAGGCGCACATTCAGGATTTTTGCTTGGGGAGCTCAACATGAGAAAAGATTTTCTTAAGGCTCGAGTTCATTTTCAATATCAGAAAAATAAAATATTTTTATATTTATGTTAGATAGGAAGGGGTTAAATTCATTGTATTTAATACAAAAGGTGCCGCTTATTTTGTATTATCTTATTGACCTGAGGTCAAGGTAAGCTCTTTTGTAGTAAATCGTTTCCCGTTAACGGAGTGAGCCCCTACTCACAACTGTATCTAAATATATTTTACGTATTTTGAGGGAAATGGCCAACTCATGGACTCCCTAGTTGGCAAATATTATGTCACTTATTAAACACAAAAAGTTTACCCTGCGTTTACCTACCAAAACCTCAATTAATCAGAAAATGTTGAATAAATATTTTTATGGATTAAAAATAAAAACTAAATTTTTCCCATGCAAAATCTCTAAGAATCGGAATTGTAGTGGAAAAATCAATTGAAATTAATCTGCTTAACCGATTGGATCATCAATATGTCTATGAATTCCTCCATTAATATACCCGCACTTGCTTGTGTGTAATCATGGCATGGTAGAACTTTA
Source organism: Schmidtea polychroa (assembly GCA_959609185.1). NCBI lineage: Eukaryota > Metazoa > Platyhelminthes > Tricladida > Dugesiidae > Schmidtea > Schmidtea polychroa. Next base: position 14,847 of record CAUHTR010007492.1, on the reverse strand, counting down.
ATGTGATTTGAGACCGATAAATAGTTTTTTGGGAAACAAACAATTTTTCTTTTATTTTTTCCTTTTCATTTGCCATGTCGATTCAATAAAAACAAATAAGGAAATAAATTACTATCTAAATGTTATGTTTAAAATATTATACCCCCTCCCAAATTTATAAGAATGAGCCTCAGAATTCATTAGACCATAAATTCTCAACCTACAATCATGAATCCTACGAGAATTGCCTTAGACTTCCAGAAATTACATTTTTGTAAAATTTATGCTTTTGGTTTAAAATGTAAATGTTTTTATTTTTAATGGAATTTTATATAAAATTTGCAAAAATTTGATAAAACGTATTGTTGAGCTTTTTTTTTAATATTTCACTTTTTTCATTTTTTAGACTATCGATCGATATTTTGTTTTATTTAATACAATATTGAGCGATAGTTTAAAATAAAGGAAATTGAAAAATGATCAATGGTGATAAAGATTATACATGTCAAATATATTACAGTCAAATTATTGCAGTCAAGAAGGAGTAACCCATTTAAGTTTATTGTCGAGTTTCGCCGTGGCTTATGAAAGGTTATCAAATGGTCGAATCACTAGAAAGGATGGAAATTACCGAATAATATATAATCAAATTTTATATTTATTTCATTATAAAAGAAATCTAAATGTTAAATTATCTATTTTTAGCCAACTTAATCCACCTACCGGGTTCTCTAGTTCAAGTAAACAATTATACTTAAAATAATAATTTGACACATTGACTGGTGGAGAGGAAGCCCAACGCAACTGGAGCACATGGGAGTGAATTAGTCAAATGAAATCGGATTCCCTTGCTTAGTCATAAATTAATTTTATTTCGTATTTTATAACGTCTAGTTAAATGGGTGCCATTGAAATTCAGCAGGTTACAGGTTGAATGTAATGAAAACTGAGCATATTAGTTTACATTCAATTTCAATCCGTAGAGGGTGGGGAGAGGGTTTAGGGGAAATTATCATCACCATTAGTCTGCCATTTATCTATATTAACAATTATATACGAAACCAACAATGACATGATGAATATGATTTAATGAGTTAATTAAAAAACCTCAATAAATTCGTTGCTGATTGAATGTTATTTCTGTGGAGGATTGTGATAAAATCATCATTACCTCACAAAATACTCCTTCCCAATAATTATAAAAGTTTTTATTTAGAAAAATTATTTAAATTTATTCTAAAATGAGGTTAATTAAAATAATTAAAATCATTACTAAAAATATTACTAAAAAAATTTGTTTAAATCAGCTTGTTTATAACGTGTTTAAATAATCTGTGAATTGCATTTGTTTAACTCAATGAAAAGTGATGGGATTTTGACAAATTGATCTATTTGCTAGATTAAATAATTGTTGTTTAAATTAGTGCCCAATAATTGTTTGATAAAGAATTAAATTCACTACAAGATGACTAAAAGTCTCCATCCGTAAATCTTTGATATTTTGGTTACATTTTATCTATTTTATTTATTTTCATTTTTGCTTTTAATAAATTTGTTAATTAAAAATAAAAATTATTATTATTTTAAATATTTAAAAATCCAAAATTTAAAATTTTTATTGAATTTTCTTCAAATTTATAAAAATAAAAATTGTATAAACTTTAATTTTTATATATATTTTATATACTTACAAGTATAATTCGTTCCATGTAGTTATCACCACCGCGGTGGTTTGGAGTAGTTCACTGACTGCCACTGCTGTTATTAGTGATACCTTAGCGAAGAAATAAATAGTTTGAGGGTTTTTGCAGGTATGTCGAGTGAATTTCTTTTTTAAATTTGTTCGTATATATATATATAAACTTGTAAAGTATAAAAAGAAAAAAATGGAAATAAAAAATATTTAAAATTATAAATTTTAATCTTATTTATGAATAACACTAAAATAAAAATTCCAAAAAATTGAATGATTTATTGACAAAAACATTATAGTAAAGATTAGGAGAATAAATATTTCAGGAAATTTGGACATGAGTCACATTCTTTTAAAGTAGTTTATATTAAAATATGATAAAATTTTAAAAGTTCTCCAAGTTCCGGAATTTAGTAGCTTTACAACAAAAATATTTGAACTATTTGATGTCATTATAATATTTTGTACACCTAATTGCGAAATATATAAGTTTCTATAATGAACATTGCTGTGCATTTTATGAGAAAATGAGGTTTGTAACTTCATTTATTCAATTTTATAAATGGTTTCCATGTAAGTTTTTAAATTTTAAGTAAATTTTAAGGCTTGAATTTTGATTTCATATAATTATGACATCATTATTCAAATTGTTAAATATTACTTTTAGTCAACATTTGTATTATAAATTATTTTTATATTAATTATTTCATGTTTTTTATGAAATTTTATGAAATTATTTGCAATTATTTTGATTTTATTATTTATTATTCAGATATATTTTTAACTATAAATAAATGAACTAATTACCAAACACAATTCTCATTTCCTCCAAAGATGCATAAAAATTGATTCTACGAAATCCAACAAATTATTCCCCTGTCATTCTGTAATAATTAATTCTCTGCTACTTCTTTTCCCTTTGAAATTTTTCCATATTTTTTATATCTGTAAATTATTGTTCCAATCGATTGTTTGATGCTTCCAAGTAATCTTCCAAATTTTTCGTAATTTTAAACATTTTCAAAGATATTAATTATTCGAATTTTGTCATGTTTTGTAATTCTATGAAATATTTTTTTAAATAAGTTATTAAAATTTACGATTTTCGAATATTTCCCAACAAGTCTAAAGATGTTGAAGGACATTTTTCAATATTTGAAATTTTACCTTCACACAAAGACAGTGTTTTCAGAGAAATATCTGAAAATCTAAAATATTAAATTTAAAATTATTTTATAAATAGATCTTACGATATTTTATCGTCTTTTTCTCTACAGTTAAAGTAGAGTTTTTTTCAAAATATTTCCCCAATGACTTTTTAATATATTGAAAATAATAATATGTTAACAATATGTTAATTACTTTCAACTTTTAAAACAAAAAACGCTATAAAAAATTTGCATGTATTTTATATTGTGCATGGTGTGTTTGTATGTAAAATTATTTTGCTGCCACTTTCTCAATTCATATAAAAAACTTTTAAGTTTTGAAATATTAAATTTTTACACACAGGCAAGTTTGTGTGTTCCTATACTATAACTTTATCAATTTTTTTTAGATTATAGAAACTTTTATATTTCGGAATTAGGCTTAATAAATCATTTAACCAATCACTATGACCTTGATGTTTGATGAATAATGAAGAAACATTTGTGTGTTCAATGACATGAATTAAGTATATATGTGTTTAATTATCTCTTAAAGCAATAAATCTTAAACTAAATGATACTTCTTTTCTAGATTATGCAAGTGGTAGCTATATACATAGTGTAGTTGTAATGCTGTTTTCAAACAAGTTGTAAGCCAGCAAAAATTATTGAAATTCGTTACAGTAAATAATATTTCATGTAATAATTAAGCGATATAAGAAGTTTGCCGTAGAAATAAAATTGCAAAAATTACATTCAAAAGCCATCATATTAATTTGTCGCCATTTACACAAAAGTAAAAGATTTTATCATAGAAATACATTTAAAAACGGAAAGTAGTTGGAAAAAATTTATTTTTAAAATGGATGAAACTCTATGTTAATTTGGTAAGATTCAAATATACTCTTCATTTTCAGGTGATAAACCTCGGAGTAAACCTTGGGGTAAACCTCAGGAAATCTAAGAAAAGCCTATAACTAAACCATATAGAAATTAACGTAATCCCTTTTCAACCTTTCTTTTAAAGACTGAGTAACCATTTTTATTGAATATAATGAAGGGGTTAATTACAGCTTTATAAATACCAAATCTAAAAATTAAACCTTTAATCATATTATGATTATATTTAAAATCATAAAAAACTATTTGATGAACTATTTGACGATGCCCTTTCCACTATCAAATCCCAAAAAAGAACGCAAGAAATTACTTCTTTGACCATAAATCTTATAATCCTATAAAAAAAAGTCACATATTTTAAGAATGGTAACACCTATTCAAGATTGGACAAGAATAAAATTATAACATCAACATCCTCTAGCAAATCTTAGGTTTCAAAAATAAAAACATTTTAAAGTTTTAAAACCCATAAAATTACAGCGCATTTTTAATTCATTAACTGTCTCTGATGAATATGCTCGTCATGAAATAGTAGTAACATTTTTTATAATGACAGGTTTATTGTCCAAGGAGACAAAAATGGGCATTTGCTATTTAAATTACAATATAAAAGTCAAAAACATTCGTAAACACATTTTAAAACAGTTTCGGATACAATGCAATAAAATAATTCGATAATTGCACAAACACTTGATAAATTTCATACAAAATTGACAATCCTTTTAAACAACCGATTAATATTGTAATATAAATTCAACATTAGCAATATTTATTGTGATAGACTACTTAAATTAAAATTATTTAATTAAAAATCTACAGTAAAAATAAAACAACTTTTTTGAAATATCTGAATTGGCTTAATTTAATAAATTTTAATCATGCATCAAAGTTTTTTTTATTCTAAATTAATGTCATTTCAATGTCAAATAATCATTTTATCATGTAAAAGTAATTTAAAAATTATCAGAGTATTGATGTTTTTGAAATTGAAATTATACAAGAATGATTTTTTAATTTCGATATTGATTACTTTGATTCAGATGGTGAATTTGATTTTTTATTTTATGGAATCACCACCAATGAAATGCGCGAATAAACTAAATTCTAGTGATATGGAAAGGAGCAGCATTAATGAAAAAAAAAATCAAATACTAAAATCTTGCTTATTTATTTATAACATTATTTGTAAAAAATAAAAATTTTTATTTTTCTCTCATCCAATATTCAAACTCAAATAACATTTTTTCATTAAAAGATTTTTTTAATCTTATTTTTAATGAATTTTATTTTATATATAAAAATTTATTATGATCATTTGTTCTATTATTTTCAATCATTAAATAAATAATAAAAATAAAAAAATTACAGAATATTGTTTGCTAAATCGGACAACTCTGAAAAAAAATTTAGGCAAAATAAAAATTTTTTTTTCTTTTAATTTATTGTTCTTTTTCATATTTTTTGTGCTCAATAATATTACTCGTTTGAAAGGGATCAGGAAACATATTTTGAGAAAATACTTTTAATAGAAAATAAATCAAATTTAAATGAAATAAATTTAATTCACTATTTTTAAAATGAAAAAATATATTTATAAATTCAATTACTTATTATGTGAAGTTAATTAATAAATAAATAATTTATTAATTAATTTTAATTAAATCTTAATAAAATTGAAATAAAAAAAATGGTACTTACATTGTCAAAATCTAACGAAGACTGTTCCCTGTTGGCAATTGAATTCTCCTGCAGTTAAAAATCTCGGAAATAAAATGGGATCAGGAATTAAAATGGTAATTAAAAGCGTGGTTTTAGCAGTAACTAATGCTAATGACAGAGGTAATCAGTTTTTCACTATATCTCTGATTGGTTGCAAGTGAACGTTTATATAACAGCTGTGACACATTTTGCACAATCAGGAACCATGATTTGCTGATTGGACTCCTCATGTTGATATTGCCCTTATGGGATTTTCTATTTTTCCAAGGTTTTCCTCGTTTTCCCCTCACTCATCTTTCAAGCTCGGAGGCTGTTGATAGATGTAAAATATTTTACAATGACAATGGATACAAATTTTTGGATCCTCATCTTTCAGGAGGCCTCTAAAATTTAGGGAAAACATTGAGCAAAGCTTTTATTAAAGTCTATTAAAAATTGAAAATAAAAAATTTCGACTATGAAATTGTCCAATGCAATCTGCCTACGAAAATAATTTGAATGTGAAATTGAAGATTTTGAATTATCTACCTTTTGATTGGATCTTGATTTAATTTCAAAATTAAAGATTTTTCAGATATTTTTTATTTTTAAAAAAAAACTTTTAATTTTAAAATTTTAATATATGAATTTTATTGTTTTTGAATAAAATATAATAAATAAAATATAACGGACAGTGAATTCGTAATTGGTTTAAAATAAGAATAAGAAATCAAACCTAAACCTCATGAGGCCAGATCAGCCAATAGAAATTCATATCAGAATCTCTTAGGTCGAAATCAGCCAATAGGAAGCTTAACCACAAAATATATAATTCACATTAGATCTAGTCAACTACCACTATGAAAACAGGTTACCAATCGAACTTCTCAACCAAATTTTATACCATTGAACCCGTATCGTCCATTTGTAGTCAAGTTCTAATATTTATTTCCTATTTGCTCGTAATTTTGACATTTCCAATATCTATGTTCTTCTGTCTAAAAACCGTTTCCGAATATGAAAGAGCCGTTTATTTTAGACTTGGTAAACTCCGACAAAGTAGAAATATTCATGGACCTGGCTTACTATTCATATTACCCTGCGTTGATAACATTAAAAAAGTCGATCTCAGAACAATAACATTCGATGTTCCTCCACAAGAGGTTTTAACGAAAGATTCCGTGTCGGTAGCCGTTGACGCTGTGGTTTACTATCGGATATTCAAGCCAATTATATCAATTATAAATGTGAAAGATATCGACAGATCGACTCACATTCTAGCACAAACGACTTTGAGAAATGTTTTGGGAACAAAAAGTCTAAGCGAGATATTAGTGGATAAAGAAGAAATTTCATTGCTAATGCAAGAAATCTTGGACCATGCGACTGATAATTGGGGGGTTAAAGTTGAAAGAGTTGAAATTAAAGACGTCCGCTTACCATTACAACTTCAACGAGTGATGGCAGTCGAGGCTGAAGTTAGCAGAGAAGCAATTGCTAATTTTACAATGGCAGAAGGAGAAAGAAATTCTGCAATGGCTTTGAAGAAAGCGTCAGACATTTTGCACAAAGCTCCATACGCAATTCATTTGAGATATCTCTTAGCGTTATCATCAATTTCATCCGAAAAGAGCAGTGTCATTATTTTCCCACTTCCTATCAATGATTTTTATAGAAATAAATAAAAAATATTTGTTTTATTAAATTTGTTGATTATCATTCATTCAATGGTAAGCTTGTTCAATAAGTATATGAAAGGTGTAGATGAATCAAGTTTTAGGAAAGCAATATATACCAACATTAATCATAATAATATTAGCAATAATAAATATAATAAAAATAATAATTATTATTGTAATTTCAAAAAGAGGGTTTGTAAAGAAAACTTGGCATTTAGCTGACAATATTTATAAGTAGTATAGTAATATATTTCTCTTTTGACAAAAGGAAGCGAATAAACTGCACAGATTGGTGCCCCAAAATAATTTCATTTAGCCCTTTCATAGTATAAATATAAAATTAATTTTTAAAAAAAAATTTTATTTCCCATAAAACTTTACACTGGCCTGAAATTAAAACTTATTTTTTCGATAATTAATTGCGATGATTATATACGTAGGTTCTTTTTTTAATTTAACAGAAAAGAAAGAACATCAAAAGCATCGAATAACGAGAAGAATTTAACATTTTATCAAATTCTACAGTGCTTATAAAAGTTTAATTTTTAGTAATGGTCGGAGTAAACATTATTATTATTATTATTATTATTATTATTATTATTATTATTATTATTATTATTATTATTATTATTATTATTATTATTATTATTATTATTATTATTATTATTATTATTATTATTATTATTATTATTATTATTATTATTATTATTATTATTATTATTATTATTATTATTATTATTATTATTATTATTATTATTTAAAACAATAAAATGATAATTTAAGCCTTTTGATGCGAATAATCTATTTCAACGGTGGGCAAATGCGGCTCTTCGTTGAGTAAACTGCGGCTCTTTGATAATTGAATTTTTGATAATTGAATTTGAAAATTGAATTCGATTTTTTTATTTTGAAATTTTTTCAACTGAATTTTTAAAAAAAAATTTTTTGTTGCAATTGTATTTTCATGGTTAGTTCATTTTTACCTGTGTCACAAAATAGGTGTAAACAGAATTAAAATTTATAGTGTCATTCGATGGCGGTATTTAGAATCAAAATTTAATATTTCCTTATTACATTCTACCTTGTTTGATTCTTTTTATAAGCAATATTTAAATAATACATGTCTCACTACACTATATACCAGGGGTGGGCAAGTGCGGCTCTTTAATGAGCCATGTGGCTCTCTAGGACCTCATGCGTGCCCACTATTTAATGAAAAAATTTTCGACTATAAGATAGTTCTTATCAATCTCCCGGAACTTAGCAATCTTCTTTCCAAAAATACATTTCTTTTATTTCTTTTTTCTTAATTCTAATTGGTTATAAATATAATATAATATACTTTCTTTTTCTGAATTTTTTAAAAATTTTATATAAAATTAAAATTAAAATTAAAATAAAAAATATATCATTTAAAATTCGAAATGACACAAACTAAAATTTTTTAAAGCTTCTAGAAGCCTAATAAAATATTTCAAAATATTTTAAAAATAAAGCCTCCAATATTATTATTATTATTATTATTATTATTATTATCATTATAACAATCGCTAAATAATGACATCGATTTAAATCTAGCGAAAAGCACCAAATCCAATAGAATCACTGTCATCTTCGGGTAGAATTGAAATCAAACTAAATCAATATAAATTGCTCTTTTTTAAACCAACTAATTAACTAATTCATTAATTTTTTTTAAATTAATTTCGCTAAAAATTTGCAAAATTCTGTTTTTTATATTCAAACTTTAAAAATTATAAAAGTTTTAAAATTTTTAAAACTTTTAAAACTCACAAAAGTTGAAATCAAACACGATTCTAATAAATTTTCCACAAAATTGTGTTTACTAATATTAATCAATTGCTTCAGTCGATAGTGATCAGGAACTTGAAAACGGAGATGACGGACAGTCATTCCAATGTATGTGGCATTGCACCCATGACATAAATATTCATAACCAAGATCCGAAAACCATCTAAGTAATAATTGAAATCCACTAATAAACACGAAGTTTAAAAAACAGGAATTAGATACCACCTTCCAACGTTGAAATGTAAGCCGAAACAAAAAACTGCGCTTGCTGATATAAATCAATTCCCTCAGTCGACAGTTATCCAGAACTTGAGTATGTAGCATTGCACTCATGACATATATATTCAAAACCAAGATCTGAACACCATCTAATCAAGAACCGAAATAGACCAACTTCACAATTTATATCATACGTATCCAATCCAATCACTGATAGTTTTTCTTTCATTAATTTTCTACATGCTTCAAAGTGCTTCTATTGAGTATGGGAAAAAACAAAGAGTAACTTTCAAATTTATTATAATAATCGCTAAATAATGGCATCGATTTAAATCTAACAAATATTATTATTAACTAATATTATTATTATTATTATTATTATTATTGTTATTATTATTATTATTATTATTATTATTATTATTATTATTATTATTATTATTATTATTATTATTATTATTATTATTATTATTATTATTATTATTATTATTATTATTATTATTTAGTTCAATCTGTTGGTTTCACTTTTGACAAATCGCAACAAGTAAAACAGTTTATTTAAACAAAAAGACATGAATTTATAATTACTATTAAATAAAAAATACGTGAATCAACAATGGATATACTGACATGGACGTACTTGTTCGCAGGGTTGTTACCTTGACCTATGTTGGGTTTCAAATCAGGCCACTTTCAACGGTATAAAATGCCATTCAGTCCTGAATCGAGGTCGTGGGTAAATTTTGTTATAAATAGATTATTCAAACAAACTCATTTATTTGTTTTGTGTTTAAATCAAATATATGGGAATTATTTTTGCAATAGTTTAATACTTCCACAATGATAATTACAGTCACGGCAAAATTCCAGTTGTATGGAATCAAAACGACCTATTTCGGTCTTGTCCCATCGGGGATAGAGATGGACAATGTATAATCAAGACTCGTATTATAAAAATTAGACTTTCTTATTTGGAAATTTTTCCGAGAATCGTCATTAGTAAAATGAGTAAATTATCAGAAAAGTCTATTTGGGAAATTTACGAGCAATTAGCATAATTTTAATGACCACAGGTTCCCTGTTGGCAACATTTTCTAGTCTTCATAAGAAACTAATTAAAACAAAATTTAGTGAATTTTATTTAAACAAAATAAAAAGAAATCTCATTTAACGTTTTCTCCTATTAAAAAAGCGATGCCGATTGTTTTTAATTTTATAATATTTTTTTTATATAATAATCTATTACTTTTAAATATTTCAAAGGGAAAGGATATAGGGGTCGAGGTTATGTTATTGACTTATTTAGCAAGAATTAAAAAATTACAAAATAATTTTTTTTTATTCCAATTATGTCCAAGAGGTTATTTATAGCCCACCATTTCGGACAAAATTTGGACATATTATTATCGATCCATGGAGCAATTCCAATATATAATTCTGCCTTTAATAAAGCTCATTTATAATTATTCATCAGACAATTCCGTTTATTTTTCATTAATCATTTTGTTAATCCTGACAAAAAATAGCTATTTTAGCTCCTCGGTTCATAAAGAATTAATTAGTTATCTGCCTTGGATCAAAGATCGAACCATGACTAATTGTTTGGATTCTTTGTTGGATGATTCAATGTAATTTCGGTTATATTTTGGATCGTTATGTTTATATAAACTATTTGATGGCCTTAGCAAACATGAGTTCAAAGCCCGAACGACATTACCCCTCGCTCACCTCCACAACAATATAAATTAAACATTTAAACTAAATATTTCTCAACTTTCATGTTGTTTTTATTGGTTAAATAAATGTTATTTGGTATCGGACAAGACTTTCATTCCAATCCTATATTTACATTTCATACAAATTTAATGAGATATGTTCCTATTTTTTAAGAGAAGCTTTCTGAACATTTTAATGAAAATATAAAAATTAGAATGTTGATGAATCCGATTCTGATGAAGGGATATCATATGGACATGAATTATTTTTATCATTTTACTAACTGTTGTAGAAAGGCCTGGTTAAATAAGTTAGTGCAATGTTTGTTGTTTTGCGTTTTGATGCTTCTTTATGTATTTCTTTGTAATAATTATTAGATGAATTCACACCTCGAAAAACTTTCTTCATAGGGATCATTTTGAAGTAAGAAGTTTAGTTAATTATGCATCGTGTATGTGTTCGCGTTGATTATTGATGTATTTGCCTGTTGAAGTGCGCACACAGACTCGAGGCAAGGAAGTTTTGTTGCAAGGCTAATTTTGGAAAATTATTCAGCTTCAAAGTTATTACATGTTAAAACATTCTGGTTAAATTATTTTTCACGGACTGTTCATGGTTGTTGGTTTCAACTCCTTCAATGAAAACCAACGTTTTCTGTGGCGTTTTATATATTATGTTCTATCCAAAATTCTCCAAGCAAAGATTCACCATGAATATCTTTAATTAGTATTCGATAAGTTCATCTCAAATAATACACATTCAATGTGACTATTGTACCTTGATCCGTTGGTTGTAGTGTTTTTTGGTAGAAATTTGATTTCCACATCTTTTGATAATAAAATTTGTATAAGTTAAATGAATGCCCTGGAGCATTACCTAAAAGAAACCAAAATTTCTTACTTAAATTTTTGAATTACAAATATTTTTTCCCTACAGAACAGTAGCAATTTTTAAACCAGTCTTTGGTCAGCCAGACCATTCTTATTGTATCTCCAAATGACAAGGAATCCATTCTTATTCAATCTTTTGAAAGATCTTAATTTTTCTTTTGATATCTTATATTCAGATGAGGTCTTTTCGTTCATTAAAATGTAAGTTCTTTCTGGTATACGCTTTCAGAAAAGTCCAATATTCACTTTTGTTCAATAAGTTTTTCAAATGTTTGAGATACTCTAAAACAGCATCAGCATCTGCACTAGGTGCTTCATTTTTCATCTTTAAATTATGTAAATTATAGCGCTCTTTAAACTTAAACTTTTCGAACTAACCACGGCTTGTTAGAAAATCTAGGTCTTTTGAAATTTCATTTGAATCGTCGATCTTCAACTTTTCAAAATTTATTCTGTTTTTTCTTAAATCATCATTTGGTTCTTTGGTGTCCTCGTTGGCAGTTGTCTTTAATCTAAATCACTAATAACTTTCTATTTTTAATCACTATACTGCTTCTTTGTCGTGTTAATCTGGAGATACTCAATGGTTCTGCAGAATGCAAATGCTATTTATGCATTTTACTTATTGGGAATTGTTTGCAAAATAAATTTTGCAAGTTTTAATATTGTTGAGCTAAGTACTTATGCCAAAAATAAAATAATATATAAAAAGTATTGTTAAAGTCAATAAAAAGCTCCAAACAACAAAAGTACAAAATTAATTAAAATTTACTAAATATCGAAGATCAATAGTGAGTCGGGGAAACGGGTATCGTTGAACGCCAAATTGAAATACGATTTCAGAAATTATAATGAAAATTTAATGAGGGGTTCACAGGGAAAGTTATAACGAAATAATTCAAATTCAAATTAATGAATTCATAATGGGAATTCTGAGCTACTGGTAACCCCAAGCGCTGAAGAAAACCTTAAGAGCGTTGAAACCTGACTGATTAAATAGGAAAGCATACTCACCCGAGCACCAAACCTGGGGCAAAAAATTAAAATGATTTAACAACCCTCAAAATATTTCCCCAAGATTCATTGAAAATTAATAATTTGCAATAATCCTAAATTCTGTAGATAATTGGCCTCTCAGAAAAAGTATAAAAAGATCTCAAAAACAGACTGGTCGAAGAAACGAGAAAGAAATTGAGTGAATCAATCAGTCAGCGATCAGTAGATGAAATTTAGTAACTGAAAGCAGATTTTAACGCTCGTACCAGAAAACGTCATTGCTCCTTTGGTTTTCTACCTTTGTTAGCAGTATTTATTGGAGATAAAGATATATATCTAGTGAAGAATTGTAATTTTGATTGAAGTTTAATAAAGTTATTCTGTTGGGTCTCGATTTATTTGGTTAAATAAGAACACTAGAATTTAGAGAAAACGGACTTGCAAAATAATAACCCAACAATATCATACAAATTTCTATAAATTTTTCACCTGCTTCTGTTACAAACTCAAAAGAGTCTTATCGCATCCTGCGAACCACTGCTCTAAAGTCTAGACTATTGTTTTCCACGCTTATCTGATAGGCCCATTTGGATAGGGTAGACGGTAATGACACAAGTAAGAGAAATATTTATATATATGAAAATAATTTTTCAAAAATATTGACTTGTAAAGCCTTTTTCATTGGAATATCAGAGAATTTCTTATTTTTATATTTTTATAGGTAAATAATATATAATGTAAAATTCTCCATATCTTATATTTAGATGAGGTCTTTTCGTTCATTAAAATGGTTTACGCATTCAATATTCACTTTTGTTCAATAAATTTTTTCAAATGATTGATTAAATTAATTTTTCAAATTGTATATTTTTATTACTTTATTTTCCATTAAAAAATATTATTTATCTTTTTAAAGATTTAATGAAACTTTTCAAGTTTTTCTTTTAATATAAAGTATAAAATAAATTAAACAATTAATTTGAAGGTTTGTTTAAATAATCATTTAATCTTAATAACCATAGAAATAAGAAATTTTCTATTTGAAACTTATAATTATAATATTATAAATATAATAAAAACTTTTAAAATCTAAATAATTTCAACTTTCATTAACTTTTATAAATTTTGATTTTCTTATTTAATATTCTTAAAAAATATTAATTTCACTCCATCTATTATTTATCTTAACTCATGGTCTGAGATGGCACAAAATATTCCATTAAAGAATATTTTAAATAAAAATATTGAAGATCACAAAGCAGAAATTAGATTTATTGCCCAAAGTTCTCTAAATGGATTAAAATGTGAAAATAAATTAGAAAATGCAACAAAATGGAAAACATCAGCTGTAAAGATAAAAACGAAATCGAACTCAGAGAAAGCCAATATCAAATCATAAATCACAACTCCATGAGAAAGATGATTTTACAAATCGTTTGTTTTTATTTTCTCTTGGGCCTGATGAAGTTGTCGACAAGCTGGAAACAAATAAGCAGATAAAACCTCCAATTTTGCTGAAATCACTTAATAAAGCATGCAAAATAAAGGAAATGAAATCTGAGAATAAAAAAGCAATCAGCTCAATCTCAAATGAACCGATTTGTGATAAAGTTAAAACAGCTGAAACATTCAATTTCTCCTCACCTCGCTTTCCGGTCCGAGATCATCAGAGAAATGATGAGATAAATCATGGAGACATTAAGGAACTTCTGCCACATTATATTCATCCTAGCTATAAGACTCGCTACGTTGAATTGTTGAGGTTTAGAGAGGAAAATATTAGGGAAAAGGACGAACTGGAGAAAGAAGTATTGGCAGGCACTAATCTTGTGAAACATTTAGAAAAACGACTGAAAAAAGTAAAAGTTAATTTTAAATATAATAATAATAATAATAATAATAATAATAATAATAATAATAATAATAATAATAATAATAATAATAATAATAATAATAATAATAATAATAATAATAATAATAATAATAATAATAATAATAATAATAATAATAATAATAATAATACAATAAAGTGATAATTTAAGGCTTTTGCTGCGAATAATGTATTTAATGAAAAATTTTCGACTATAAGATAGTCCTTGTCAATCTCCTGGAATTTAGCA